>JAQFXU010001420.1:0-29382 GCA_034693705.1 Spatulosminthurus flaviceps | reverse complement strand
CAATAAAAATGCTTACCCCATATTTGTTGAAGGACTTTGAAGCTCAACTTCTATACACTTTAAAAACAACAATCAAGGAAAGGAAGGAACCTCACCGAGGACTCAAACGCATCGAATTTATAGCTAACTTGTATTTTATTTTAGCGAATAATTATTTCTCGAAATTAATTTTAATTCCCTCACTCTCTCTCTCTCTATCTCTCGTAAAGCGAACTCTCGATTTAAATATAATTTCAACGTGTTAATACTTATTTCGGATCCCTCAAAAAGCTATGCCGCACTTCCACCTTCACACCAACAACAACGAATAAATAAATAAATATCGATTTCCGATGTAAACAAAAATTCACCCGTAGTCCCAAATCAGGTTACTGCCCATAATAGTCCATATTCCTATACTTTTAAATTTCGATTTTTCTACAATAAATATACTGGAATAATAATTAAATGAATTCTTTAAACTTCAATTAAATGAAATCCCTTAAATAGAGAATTCCCTAATATTATAACCTAACTCCACTTAAACTGACGATTCTCATGGCGTGTATGAGATTTAAACAGACTTGATCTGTCTATCCATACCAGAGCGGTATAATAAGAGATCACTCCAATGAGTCAACTTTTTTATGACTAGACTTCCCAAAGAGCGAAGCAGATGTATCTAAGTATTAGATTTTAGCACATCACGGGACGATTCAACTTATTTAATTCTCAATCCACCGTTATTAGATATATTTGTTACACTCGACGACACGATCTTCTCGCATGAACTTCGAGAGCTCACGAGACTCAAAATCTAAATGACTTGTGGTGATAAAAGGACGTGGAATCACCGTCGTCCGTCACCCACAAACTCGCTCCTTGTCTTGTAGTTTTTGACGTGATTTCCCTTACGGCATTTGGCCACACAAAATTCTGTTTAATGATTAAAATTCAAAGTTCAGTGAGGACGTTCTAATTAGAAGAGAAAAAAACGTGTGTCTTCATGTGTATAAAAAAATAAAGCAATAATTTACATATGGTGATGAACCTTTTCCTATCCTCTTTAATTTCTACTACAGGGCATATCCACACCGTCCGTCCCTGTCTTAAAAGTCGGGCGTCATTGGTGAAATCCCGATTCTTCATGTGACCTTCCGATTTCACCCGAACTCCCTTTTCCCTTTCTCTCCCTTCTTTAAAAATACATACTCGGGTAGAGTTTATAATATTATCAATATTATCTGTATTATGTACATATGCACGAGTGTATGCTTTAGCACTAGTTATATACATACAACTATAAGGTACGATACACTTTTAAACAAACACACATGCCCTGTGGTACAGAATATCCATTCGAAAATCATAGGAGCCACTCCAAAACATTCACCTCTTCGGAGCGCAGCGCTCTCTACTGAGAGTCCATAGAGATGCGGATGAGTGAAAGCGTGGAGTCCCCGCGTAAATTCCGATTCCGAACAGTAAGATAAAGTACATAGCGTACATACATACTTTTTTTTCTCAATAGACAATTCCTCTTTGACGAAATCCTTGAATTCCATACCAAAGTGCGATGATAGCTTTCATTTCACGATAGTTATATAGCGCAGCCAAGTCGAGGCCCCAGAGCACTTTCTGTTTACAAACAATTAATTACTTTACATATTAAAAAAAAACCTTGCCCAAAAAAAATTATCGCTCTTTGAGTCCACTTATTACAATTTCTTTCGCTATGCACTAATTAAAAAAAGGAACCCGTGCGTATTTTCGAGTGCCTCATACGTTGTCAGAATGTACAGTGTTGGAAGCCTTGTAATTTGATAATTTCCTTGAAAAAAAAAAGTGTTTGAGTGCTCCCATAATAAGAAGAAATCTTATAGATTGAAAAACTTGTGTGAAATTGAACGGGGCTCTACTTAATAATATTACAGCTTCCACAGCATGTCTACCCCCCCTTTTGGATTTCGATAATGATTTAAAAACCAAGGTGATTTCACCTTTTGACCTATAAGAGCTCCTATAATACTTTTGAGAGTTATATATTATTTCAACATTTCCCGCAGTGTCATTTTTAACTCGCAGTTTTTTTCTTGAACTTTGGATATTGGACAGACCTTTTTCTTTCTACATATGTTGAATTGGATTTTTTCTCGTTATTTGATTTAACCAACCTGCTGTTCTAAGTAAATCCCCCTCATTTTTTAGTGTATGTGTGAGTGAATTTTTTGGTTTTTTGGAGGAACATCATCGTATGTGAGTGACTGAGTGCGTTTGTATGGGTTTAAATAATAATAGGTAATAAATAAGGAAAAATATTAGGGTAAGGAAATTCTGGAGACCACCAGACCAGATTGAGGGAAGTCGGGCGTGAACTTGAAGGTGAGATTTTTATAGTTTGGAATTTTGGAGGATTTGCTTGATATTAATTTGATGTAAATAATTCGAGCGTGCTTGGAGTTTGCATTCTTAGTTTTAGAAAGTTTTGGTGCATGAAGCAGATGTGAATTTAATTAATTGGGGGATTATGTATTATTATTATTAGTTCCATTGCATTTTAGACCATTACATTTTTATATGTGAAAGTAATGTCCAGGTCCACAAACGTAAGTAAGTGAGTAGTACTTACTTATATACACAAGGCATTATATTACACGGTTGAAGTCAATGGACCTGGAGGCTGGGCTCTATTGTGCATTCTTACTTATGGTGTATGTATATGTTTAAATGTGAAGGATGTGTGTTTGTGTGTGTGATGATATTGGGAGCACACATGTTGTTGAGGTGAAGGGGATAAGAATAAGAAGTTGAACTGCATAGCTTACTTGTATAACGTTAATAGCTAGAATTTGATAGGAGTTTCAAGGTTAAAGGACTTATGAATCACGGCGTATTTAGAACTTTAGATGTGGTAGGAGTTGAAATACGAGATAGTTATTTTATTTGTGGAGATGTTGTTTTTAGTTGGTGTGTGCGTGTAATGTAGGCGCTGTTTATTGTACTGTAAATGTGGAGTGAGTGTGTCTTCTTAAAGTTTTGACTTAAGGTTGGAAGGGTGTATGTTGGTAGAGAAGTAATTAATTGTAATATTATTTTGTGCGTTTGTTGCGCCTATACGTTTTGTTATAGCATGTAATTAGTGTTGTGTTAAAGGTTAGAGGTACAAGTAACGATGCGCATATGAATAATATGCAGACGGTAAGTTGATAGGTTGATAGGGAAGGAATGTGTTTTGAAAGAGGTTTCTGACGTGCTGGGGTCATTTTGTTTATGGCAAATAGTTAAAATTCATAGTGAGAGAGGAAAAAGTATCGGGGGGACTATTCATAATTGATGGCGTAATTGTATAATTAATGGGTGTTTGGGAATTTGAGACATTGGTTACATTAATGAGTGGGTAGTGGCGACTTATCAGTTGATGAAATAAAATATGACTTTAAAACTTAATATGTGAGGGGTCAAAAGCTCGGTGAAAATGTATGGTGGGAAAATAATGGTTAATTTTATGTGGAGTGTATTTTATTTTGACAGGACAAGAAGAGACCAAGTGGTGGAGCGAGATGGTGTATTGTGAGGAGGCAGCAATAACAGTCTTGTGCACACGGCCGTAGTTTAGCTGAAGTTACATGCAACCTGAGACGAGATGATGGAAGATAAGATAGTTAGCTTCCTTGGAGACATTATCGAGACCAATGACTGTGCGAATACGGAGAAACTGTTGGAATGGGCTGCAGAAGCTCAGAGACTCCTAGAAGTAGGGGACTTTGAGAGTGGTCTTTTTTACATAAACTACTGCCTAGCCCGTACAAATATGCCTGGAAGAACGGACGGCAGTCATGCAGATTTTTCAAATCATAGTAGTAACAAGGCCAACCTCCCTGTCTCTGAGGTTGTGAGCCTTTTGGAAAAACGATGTCTCTTGTATTTCAAGATGAGGAACTACGATAAAGTCCTACATGATACACAGGAATTGTTACGTCAGCAAAGTGATCATTCCCTGGCGTATAAGTGTCTCCTAGCGTCCCTTTGCAAGTTAAATCACGTATGTGTTTCTCTTGTTATTTATAGTTTTGTGCGGCATTTCTTGGTCTCCTGGATGTTCTATTATTAGGGTGGCTGTATACACCTTACCATAATTATTACTGTTCAAATTGTGAAAGCTTGGTATAGCAGGATAGATTATACATTGTAAATTTTGTAATTTTGTATATATTTCAGCTGGAAAAAGTTTCAGAAGTTATAAAAAGTTGGAAGATGGAAAGTCCTCACAATTTAGAAATGCTTAAGTGTAGAACTAAGTTGGAGTCTCTCATGGAAGCTGTATCGAGAGGAATAGATCCACGACAGGCTTTCCAAAATTTGGATGAAATGCTGGGTATCGGTTACGAGCAGCTTCAAAGGCAGCCAGTTAATCTCAATCATTGGAAGTGAGTTTGCTATGCTGAGAAATGTTCTATTTTTATGTTTCGAATCATGTAGTGTTATTCTTTAATTGTACTATATGTGTTGTAGTTTTGACATAAATTTAATCTGGAATTCAATCATGCCAATGCCAACGATATGAGCTGGACCTTGAATTAATTTTCCCGGTTTTATTTTCTATAGGTACCGACCACTTCCTTCTGGTCGAAGTGCGTTCGTTCTTTGTCTTCAGCACCGCTTTGGTCGTTGCTCACTGGGTTCAAAATGTCCGGATGCCCATGGTGAGCAGGAGCTGGATGAGTGGAAAACACGAACATCAATGGAGTAAGCCCATTTCATTTTTTTAATGTGAAGAAACAGTTTCCATTACAGAATTTTACTATTGTCTATCTTCTTAATATTTGGATTATATTTTACTTGAGGAAGTAATTTCACCTTAATTACTTAACCTAAAATGGCGCTTATGGACCTGTTATATAAGTTATAATGTGTTTGCAATTCGTAGAAACAGTATGAATGTGGATGTGTTGAAGCCCGAGAGAAGTTCCTTGATTATGCAGCGTTTAGTAAACAGAATCGCAGAAGCTGGGCATGAGTCTTTGATTTTGACGGAAGAAGCGACCCCCGGAGTCAAAATAAAGTAATTCTATTCACAATGTTATTAAATTGGGCCTTGTTCTTGGCGCTATAATAATGATTGTTCTTGCTTCAGGTGTTTGGAACCCCAGAAGACTGTTATAAGCTCAAGAAAAGTGAAAAGTTTTCAGTGGAAGTTTGCGATCGAATCTAAAACTCCTTTATTAAATGTTTGCTTGCTTTACGAAACTCATAGACAGTACTTTCGAATAAGCTCTGCGTATTTACATGGACCTGGAACAAAGTATAGTCTAACGCCATGCATGAACGAGGATGATCAGGTATTATTCTTGTCTCGGCGGATTCGCCAGAATTCCATAATTTTGATATTGAAAGAAGGCCTGGTTTTAATAAATAAAGAATTTCGCTTAAATAATTTGGACCGTTGAATGTTTCTAGCTGCAAGTAGTGGAAGTTAACACTGACAGTTTGGGATCACAAAGCAGCTACACTTACAGCATAACTGTGTGGTTCAGTTCAGAAGTGTTTGGAAACTTTCGGCAAGTAGTGGTATTTGATTTTGGATTTGAACCGATTCCTGCTCGAAACATCTCTATTGAGGTTCAACCACCCACAGATGAAGAAAATGGTTGCGAAGACGCTCAGGTCAACAATGGATATCACTCTGAGGTTAGCCCATCTGAGGAAGAGGTGAAAATAGTACGGAAAAAAGGAACTTGGAACTTTGGGAATGCTGATATTGTTAATGGAACTAATGGGGATCGAGTTTCATCGGAAAAACTGGGGTTCGCCTTAATAAATGGATTGATAGTCAAATCGAATAGTCCCAGTGACTCTAAGGAAGTTCTTGTGCGCGAAAATTACAAAGAAAAAATGAGTATGATTTCTTATTTCCAAATATTGATAAACTATTTTTTCATTCCTTGTTTGCTAAGATGTAGGTGAATCAAATCTAATTTTTTGTAGGATTCTTTTTAACTGAGGAAGAACGAGCTAGGCAAGAAATCATTTCCAAGTATAATCTGTCTGCCCCACTTCAAATTTCCGATCAATATCAGATGACAAGCGGATTTTTTGAGGGTGAATCCAAGTACTCAGTGGATGGGAGCTTGTTTGGTCGGATGACCCTATTTAGGTTAGTCCATGTTTGTGGAAGAGGAGAAATTGATGCTGTTTGAATAGGAAAGAATCTCTAATTCGTTTCATTACGTTTTCTCTGTAACCATCAGAGATGTTTCAGAAGATACTGCAGTTGGTAGACTTATACTTCGGAGCTGTAGATCTGTTCTGCTAACAAAAACTGAAGTTGTCCATAATGCTTCGGGGAAGCCGAGAGTGTACTGGTGTGAAATTTCGGACAAAACGAAGAATTCCATCTACATCACCTTAGGAGGGTTTTGTGTGAAGGATTTAAGTTTAAAGAAAGACGATCTAATCATGTTTGATATTCAGTTCCAATTGGATCGAACTGCATTCATGGAGCAGAAAGACGTCATAGACAGATTAACCGACGAACATTTAGAAATACTGTTTCCAGATTTTAATCGTAACTACAACATTCCTTGGAGTCCTATAATGTGAGTCAGCTGTTTATTCACCCTTAAACTATTCCGTTGAATCATAGAATCCTACATATTCACTGCCATTAAATGAAAAAAAAAATTATAGGCAATGGGATGGCACGGAAAAAGTGTCTGGTCGGCGGCTTAATCCGAAACAAAAGGAAGCTTTGATTGCAGTCACTTATGAAGGATCATATATACCCCCAATTTTGTTAATCGGCCCATTTGGTACTGGAAAAACGTTCACACTTGCTCAATGCATTCGGAAAATTCTGCATCAACCATCTTCACGTGTAATGATATGTACACAGTCTAACAGTGCAGCCGACTTGTAAGTTATAGTGAAATAATTTTGGAATACTTGAAACTTGACCAAGCTGCTCACATTTTACGCAAATGTACACAACTGTTTACGTAATTATAATGTCTCGAGAATGGATTTGGTTTCGATATAAAATATACGAGTTGAGACGTAGTTTTTTAATTTCGAAGGTATATCAAGGAATACTTGCATCAGTGGAACACTGAAGGCTTTGATTCAGCAAAAACGTTACGTATTTACTATGCTTTTCGAAGTTTCAAGACTGTTCATCCCACGGTTTTAAATGTAAAAAATAATAATTTCTGGTGTTAATACTTTTACTCCATGTTACAGAGATTTGTGGTATTGTTAAAAACTTGATTGCATTCCTTCATAAAGCTCACTGTATTTTTATTGTTATTTTTTAGTACTGTATAACAGAAGGTGGGCGGTTTAGAAACCCCAAGAAAGAAGATATTTTGGCTCATCGGGTTATCGTTGTTACTCTAGGCAGCTCGTACCTGCTAATGGATTTGGGATTACCTTTGGGTAATTATTAAAGAAATATTTCAATTGATAAGGCGTGCATTTACTGAAACAGTATGTAATGATTCTTTATATTTTCTCCAGATACCTTCAGTCACATTTTCTTAGATGAAGCTGCACAAGCCATGGAGAGTGAAGCTATCACACCTCTTTTGTTAGCTGGACCAGATACCAAGTTGGTGTTAGCGGGCGACCACATGCAGTTGAGTCCAGAGCTGTTCTGTGATCAAGCAAAGAATTTTCATTCGTCCTTGTTAGAGCGTCTTCATTGCTCTTATCCAGAGTCGCATCCTTGTAAATTAATGCTATGCGAAAACTACCGCTCTCATGCCGCAATCATTAAGGTATTATTTTAAAGGCACAGTAGGTTCATTGGGTTAAAATTATATTGTGTTAATACTAACTAATTTACTCTCTGCTTTTAGTTTGCTTCGGAATCATTTTACAATAAAAAATTGGAGTGCGGTATGAGTCAACCCGTACACGATAGCATTTACCCATTATCGTTTTATGCTGCGAGAGGAGAAGATGTTCAAGAGGAAGACAGCACTTCGTACTATAACATGGCGGAGGTAGTAACATTTTCATAATCGTAACAATGCATAATGCATTAACGTGCTCTATAATCTGCAGTGCTAAAAAATTACTTAATTTCAGGTTTTTGAGGTCAGCGAGAAAGTTTCGGAATTAATAGCGTCTTGGCCCAAAAGTTGGGGTGATTGCAGGGATGAAAGTGCTATTGGAGTCCTAACACCGTACGCTGACCAGGTATGAAATATTTTTTCGAGCTCTATTCACGATTTAAGGGTTTATAGCTAATGTGTGTTACTTGCTTACCTTAGGTATCGAAAATTCGAGCAAGGCTAAGGAAGAAAGGATTGACACACGTATCGGTCGAACGAGTGTTAAACGTGCAGGGTAAGTTAATTATTCAGATTCCGATGGCTGCTAATATTTTGCAAAATGACCATTTAAGAGTACTTGTTGCCTCTCTTGGTTTGCAGGAAAGCAATTTAGAGCCGTTCTACTAAGTACTGTCCGAACTCACAAACCATGGGTGAGAATTTTACCGGAAGCTGTGGGCAAGGAAATAGATTTCGGATTCTTTTCCAATCCTAAGCTATTAAATACGGCGTTGACACGAGCACAAAGTTTGGTGGCAGTTGTAGGGGATCCTGTGTCATTATGTTCTGTTGGAAAATGCCGGTACGCTATTTTTTTTGCCATATCTTGACTTCGCACCTGGTGTGTAATTAAGTATTCCTATTTAAATCTGAAATTATTTCTGAATTTCAGGGTTTTGTGGGAAGATTTTATTCGAGTTTGCCATGAGAACAGATCATTGCATGGAATATCGTACGTGCAAATCAAGCAAAACATCCTAGGAGTGGAACTGCGAAATACGTGGGGTTTAAATCCATTAGCAAATGAATTCAAACCTAAATCTGGACTTGGGGGAAATACTGGAGTTGGTATGGAGCATCCTGGTAGCACGTCACTGACACCGAAACCCTTTTCGAAACCTAGTATGCCTTCGCCGACAAGTTTGTACCATCAGATGAAACATTCACCTGTTCCATCCGAAGTTCCTGCGGTTGTTTCTCCGCATCAGTTTGGAGGTCGGTCTCATCCCGGAGTGGCTCCACCAGGCCCGAATATTCCTCAAGTTCAACACCCAGTGGGTGGAATGCAGCCTAGTCATTTACCTACTTATCCTGTTATATTTCAAAATGGCTACCGCCCTATTTTGCCCGTACCTGCCCCTCAGCCCGTGAGTTAAATTTATACGTTTCCTACTATTTTGTTAAAAATGAATTGCTAAAAATTTGCTTTTCTCGCGTAGGTCATAAGACCTTTCGGCGTGCCTCATGGATTCCCAAATTACAATGGAGCACCAGCTAGTATTCCAGCTCCGAATAGGTTCGGTAATGTGATGGTTCCTCACGCACCAGTGAATTCCTTCGTGCCCGTGCAGCATCCCCCTGTAAGATTTGTCCGGCCAGGTTTTGAACAAGTTCAGCCAGGAATACCATCCTATCATCAACCTTCATCCTCCAATCCTGTGACTCCTCAACGAATTGGATCCCAATATTATCCCACTCCATTAAATCCTACTACTGAGAGTGTAGTTCAGCCCCAGATGCGCAAAGAAATACCTCCGCATCAGCCCACTTACTCTTCAGCAAGTCATCAGGGACAACCTTTCCCGACCGATGTGTCCAGCAGGCAGCAAGTAATTAACGCTCAGCATGCTGCAGGGGTTCCTCTATTCCGAAGAGGATTAGAACAGTCCTCCTCAAGCTCGTCCAACATGAGCTCGTTCTCCGTCAATCAAGGGGAACCGAGTTACTCGAATGAGGTACCCCCTGTTGACGGTAAAATGTCTCAGGATGAAATGGTGATGCTGCAGAAAATATTCGACAATGTTGTGTGCGCTGGAGAAACTCCCAGTGGTGTCGGCAATAACGAGGAGAAAATAAGGAGTTTAAGATCAAAATTGGGGTTGACGGTAAGCGAGCCATTTAAATACTCTAGCAGCTCTCACAACTCAATCACAAGTGGAAATAACCCAAATTTTGGCCTGTCTGACCTAACTACTCTGGAACATCAGAGACGTAGTTGGAACCAAAGTTCTCTAGAGACCCCCATGGCATGTACCACCTCCACTACTAATGGAATGAATAATAACAGTTCATATACTAATCCCCGTGGAACTTCTCAACAACCTTATCATCCGAGCAACAGCTCAGTCATGAGTTCCTCACAATCCAGCGTGTGGTTTTCTAATCCTTCCTCCAGTTTTCTCAACAGTTATAGTAGTAATCCGGAAAGGTCAGGAAGTAGTAATAGTAACCCCAGTGCTGGGACGTCTCTAAGCTTACAAGGTTATGGTAATAATTCTCAATCCGCCTACAGAATTAATAATCAGACCTACCTCCCTCACCATCATTCTGGGGATATGGCGTCATCTTCAAGTAATTATCCACACATGAATGACATTCGAAATCATCAGCAAACCCAGCCCTCATATCCTGCCTCCTCTTCGTCATCTTCCATGGCGGCTGCCGCTGCAGCCAACTCATCATCAGGCAATTCCAGAAGCTATGCTAATGTTGTAAAGCAAGCTACGTCAGCTCCCGTGAGTAACAACAACAACAGCAACACCCAACAACAGGATTTAGATTCACACAAGTACATTACCTTGATGCCCAAACAATACCAGTCCCCAGGCACACCTGCTGGGAGTGTCAGAATGTCAAAAGCTAGTATTCCTGGGCAACAGGAATTCAATCTGTCAAATGTTATGAATTCACGAACGTCTCAAAGATAAGAGAGCAAGTTTTAATTATAACAATTATTATTAACATATTTTCTTGTAAAATAGAACGTGAGGCATACATGATCTTTTTCCACGTAATTTTTTGTATGAATTTTTTACATAGAGGTTATCTATGTAAGTAGTATCTAAGTATATTCTTTAAAGTAAATTTTTAATAAATTTGGTTTTTTTGACTTAGGAAACGTTTTTCTTGCTGGATGTAATTTAAATGAAAAAAATTGTTTTAGCAATGAATCATTTTGTCGCTTTAGATATATTTAATTACGAGTACGTAAGTATGTATTTTGTGTGAATATATATTTCACAAAAATTATTTACTCAATTTTTTTCATTTTGTTTTCTTTAATCTTTTAGGATTACAATGGCGATATCTTCATGTTTAACTCTTAAAGTTAAAAAATTACGTGTAATGTTCGTGTAAATATCAAGGGAATATTTTGTGTAATAATAATTAATTATACAAAGTAGTAAATTTTACTGTAAAGTTTTAATTTTGTATTAGCTCCGATACTACACCCTACTATGATTATTTTGATAGGATAAGGATTCAATATGTATACAGTTGCATAATGTTTATATAGTAAAACGTATTTACATATAGCTCTACTGGTTTTCTTTTAATGATTTCTGGCTACTTTCAGACTTTTTAATAATAATATTTCAAATCGTCTAAAATAACACATGTAATGGAACCCACTCCGGTTGAGACCTCGTCATTTTTACTGTAGTTGTGTTGAATTTTTATGGCAATCGTAATAATCTTTATCCTCCAGTAGATAATTATTATAATTCATAATAATAAATGACCTACCAAGAGATTCACCGACATTGTAAATAAGTAATTTAATTCTATAAACGGTTATAATAATGAAAAAACTAAAAAAAATACTTCAAATGAAGTGTAGAAATATTAATGGGTGTTAAAGTAAATGTTACCTATACGGTGATGATCCTCGTGCAAGGTTTTTTTCTGCCCTGTATCTGAATATTATATAAAATATGATAATATTATATACACATATATAACCATTATTATAGTTATTATATAATATTCTAATTGTTTGAACATTAAACGGGATTTTTTCCCTTGCACTCCGATTTCATCAGCTAAATTTCCTAGCAATTGAAATCGGAAGCGAATGTTGAGGAATTCATTCATCGCCGAAAATAAATTTAATCGTGAGTAGGAACGTACAATATGTAGCAGAGTGGTTTTCCATCCTGCTAAAATTATTATTTCTTTGGGTAAATTTCAACTAACCTTTCTTTCAAGTTGATACAAAAAGGATTTGAGAGCAGAGGAGCTCCACCAGCAAAGATTGTCTCTGTTGGCTTTTGGTTTTATTTAGACACGCAACTATATTGTTAACATCTTTATGCACAATTTTTTCCTGAGTTTGGATCAGATTAATAATTTTTATTCATTGTGTAGTTCTTTACACAGGTACGCGTAATATCGTACGTGAATTAAAATGATGGTAACGATTAATAATTACACTTTACCTACAAATGTATAGGTGATCCGCGAAATTTTTCAAGTCCTGTATTTTTATGTATGTATGTACATGTATATATACTCTACCATATTACATGTACATTCTATATATTTCCCCGGAATGATGTCAGCATGACTAATATATTTATATTTTAGTGTATTTAATAATCGCGAGAAAAAAAAACCTTGGAAAAAAAATTTACAAAATACAAAATATATAATGAATATAAATAAAGGAAATAATCATATATACACGTGTATAATCCGTAAACACTTTGCCAAAATATCGGCATTGATTCCTTAAACGGTTCCATATATATCCTTTTTTTAAGTTTCATTTGATTAATTTGCTCTTTTTTTCAACCTTGCAATAACCAATTCAATTCAAAAAAGTAATTTTATTTTATTACCTTTCGTGCAACATTTGTTTCCTGCGAATTACATGGTTCATGCAATAAATATTCTAATATAGATTCTATAGAGAAATCCTTAACAGTTTACCAAAATGTACACATACATTCAATAACAAAAAACTGTATTCTTTATTTGTTGGCCCAGAACTTGAATAATGATTAGAAAAAGGTATAAAACTTAAATAAGGAGAAATTTTCCCCTTCATTTGTTTTGTTCCTAAATGGAAAGAAGCACTTGGAAATTAAAGAAAGGAAAGAATAATGTACAAGAAAACCGGTGTGTCTGTGTTTATGTGGAAGAAGACATGAATATGGAAATTGCCCTTTGAAGAGTAGGATTTTGATAGGGCGAAGGTCATGGGAAGGATTGGATTTGATTTATTAAGGATCCCATTACATTACACAAAACTATCAACTCTCTGTTAAAATTGTGGATGAGGTAAGCGGCACGAAGAAAGCCTAGGCAATGTGTATGTAATGTACATACTAAAAACATATATTGACAATATATACAAGCTATTTGTCTGTAGACTTTAAGTAATAATAATTCCTCCTTCAAAATATATAATATGGAAAAATATAAAGGTGTGTATGGATATTTAGAAAAAAAATCCTATTTGAAAAAGTTGCAATAAGGACTAAAAGTAAGTGAGTAAAACTGAGCCCAAAACAAGTTTAGCACATATCGAACCTTATGAAGAAATAATTTGAGTGTGATGAGCTGCACTTTTCTGTGTACATACTTTACCTACCTATGAGTTTCTGTATGGTAATCACATGTGTATAAATAGTTGCCCTGAGCATTCTCTCCAATTACACTATTAACTATATACATGGGCTATTATTGTTAATGCAACCACATCAATAATTGGCTAAATCATAGAACCATCATCAGCCACAAGCAACATTTCCCTTATAGCTTCCATCCTATGGGTACTAAATAATGGAGCATGCAACATTATCACATGTAATATTCCCCATATAAAACCTTTTTGTACATTTGTACGTCCATAACATTTTCGTACTTTTGGTAGTTAATTTTTTTTAAATTTGTACTTTTTACTATATGGACAGATTTTGTAATGTCCTACACCTGTATTCACTTAGTTAGCCCCAAGATCATGTATAATGACTGAATATTCAAAACAATTTTTTTCTTATTATTTTCAAAAGTTCTCCTGGACACACTAAACTATACACGACATGTTAGGTATACGATAAAGGTGTGTTCTTTTTATCAGGTATGTTCCATAAAGGCAAGGCTTCTAAGGGGCGAAGCTCTCCCCAACTAGTCTTCTTTGCTCATCTTCGTGTCCTCATATCCGTCCAGCCTATATATTACATACCCCAAAGGGACTGGGAATTCATTTTAATTGGAAATTTATTTTGGATTTTGGAAAATATGCAGGACCTTGGAAATTTTTTAGCACGTGCATTATATGTCCTAAAAGTGAAATATTTCGTATTTTTATGAAAGTTGACCCCTATGTGACCTGAAAAAATCAGAGGTACTCAAAATTGCAAAAATTCCAGACGTGTACATTTTAAAGGAGCTGAATTTTTACATCCGAGCATCGCCCCTTGGTGCAACTTAACACCCTGCTCATTCATTTATCAGCACCAACGGACAACATTTCTCACAGAACTTGTCCCATGGCCTCGCAATATAAGATTCTTGTTAACTAACGCAGAGGAACAAGTCTCCCACACACGACCAAATACATAGAAGCACGCATTATTTAGGAAATAATTTTTTTGCGAATTTCTCAATATGATGAGAATTTATATTTTATATGCAAGAAAAAAAATTTGCTCACAAAATAAATTAATTCCTCTACACAACTAAATCTTTTACAAGACATTAAATCCATTAATGTCTTCTGTAAGAGAAAGATAAGAGAGAAATGAAATGACTTCATGTTGTCCCTTGTTTTTTAATGAGCCTCTAGCATAACAATATACAATACATATGGTGTTCACTTCCGTACATATGTGCCTAGGAATAAGTATGTATGTGTAATGTAATGAGGAACAATAATTTTTTTTACATGGTCCTTTACGGAGATTCGTAGACACACGCCAAATCTACGTATCATCCACACAGAGACTGTTTATGACTTTTTTTCTTCTTCTTTTGAGCACACTTTCCTATATGCATTTAACATGTACATTTGAAGTCATGGACTATGAGTGAGACACATGTGTTTTTGAAAAAAAAATAAAAGTTGGATCTCTTCTGCTCCTTGAATTTATAGAGGATGAGAGAAGTGGAAGAAGCCCCTGTGAAAATGTTTATATTTAAATGAACGGGCGAGACCCCCACGGCCTATATTCCTTATAGTTTTAAATGAGAGAGAGAGAGATACGTTACCCTAAGAAAAGTCATGTGTCTTTACGCTTCTTCTTCTCTATCTCCAACCGTTTTAGATTTCTTTTTCCTCCCAGAGTAAACTTATTGTCTAAGTAAAATCCAAAGAGAGAAAAGTGTCAGTGCGAAAATATCCCGGACCTTTTTAGCTTTTATTATTTGTGTAGTAGTTGTAGAAGTCAAAATATCATTGTTCTTTCATAGTTGAAATGTGACACATATGTTTAGCATTCATTTTCTAATCAACTTATTATTTACTCATAACGCTCTTTTTTAGTAAGGGGTCAGCTTCCCCGGAGAAATATAAAAAAATGTGGTTTTTTCTCACCCGTAATTTCTTTGAATATTTGTAGCCGACTTATCGAAACGAGAGAAAAAAACGTATCATTTTGAAGAAAATGTACTTTATTGTGTGTTATAATAAATGTGATATTTAAAAAAATTTGCTCAAAAAAAGTGCCTTAGAACAAAACAGGAAGAAAAAATGAAGTCCTGGTTTTGGAAATAAGGAATGTGAAAATTTTAGTACTATTTTTGTGGTATAGTGCCAAAATGAGCTCAAATGTGAGCTTTGCTTTGAATTTGCAGTCGGAGAGGGGACAGAAGTCAATATTGACGAGGATTGAGAGTGAAGTGAGGATTCTTGATAATTTGCGGAAATTCTTGCTGGCTCAGATCAAAGCAGGGAAGGATTATTCGGGGAGTGTGGGAACGGCCACGAGTGCGGCAATGAAGAGTCTTGTGGATGGGAATGCTATTGGGACTTCCACTGAGACTCCGGCAGACTCTGTGGTCAACAAGGTTTGTTTACACATTCTTGAGGAAGTGCAATCCGCCGTGACGACTATTAAGGAGAATTTGGAGTTCCTCAATTCCACGGCTCTCCATAGTTTGAATGACTTGATAGCCGAGAAGAAGACATTTGCCAAATTAGCTGCGGACCATTACCACAGGATTAAAGGGAAATTAGATCAGGTGACTCATTTAGTACAGATTGCACTGCTAGAAAAAATTTCGAGGGTACATGATTTTCAGTTTACATAGTGAAATATGTGTGGGTAATTTCTTTAGTATAGCTTGGCAAATTCTATTTGCAGACATAAGCACGTAAGCATAATTAGCATATAATATGCAGTGGGAATTTGTCGTTAGGGTTGAAAAGTAATTGTTTTGGTGACCTTTGTGGTGACCTCGTGACGTTTAGAATGTTGGACGGGGGAAATTAGCAAGTAAATTTAAAGTCAGTTTATAAAACAGTAAATATTATACGAAATGAGCGAATTTGTCACTCCGGGATGTTTGAACTTTGACCCTTGACCCGAGTGACCTGTACACACAATGAATTCAAGGTCATTTGACCTTGAAGAGCCATTGAAAGCTTTTGGAACTTCTTGTAACGAGCATGTGGAGTTCGAAACCAGTAGACTTAATGGGGTTTTGAGCATATTGACCTTTGACCTCACCTTGACCTCGATGACATAGTTTGAATTAAAGAGTCATTTGTTAGGAGAGAAGGTCCATACAAAGTATTGTGGTTTGGGATTTAGCTTAAAATCAATAGACGTAGTGATCCTACATCCCTTTTATCTATTTGACCCAGGTCAAAGGTCATTGCTTTTTATCAGATATTGTTTTTGAAATGTCTTTATTAAATACGGGCTTGTTCATGGATAAGTTATATGTGTGAAGTGGAGTTGCAATTTTTTGAGAATTTTTTGACATGGCCATACCCACACTCTTTTATAATTTGGGATGAGCATAATGATAAGGGCCCTGAAAATTAATTACTGTTGGCAAGAGTGGTTGTTTGGGGCCCATTAATTTATAAAATGTAATAATGATTATAATTGTTTGCCAAAGAATGGTTGAGGTTAAGAGGGACATGGTTGTTTACAGTACGGAGAAAAAGTTCACAAGGCTAGGACGGAGTATGTTAGGAATTTCCAGCTGTACGAGACAGCCCGAACAAAATACGAGGAACAATGTACCAAAGGTGAGACACACTGGATCAATTCCTCATTAAATTATAACTATACATATGTACACCAACAGGCTCTGTATCTCTCTCTCTGTACAAATGAGTTCCTCCCAGACACATGTCTTCCTTCAATGTATCTAAATCAATGCTGACTGAAAGCCATTTACAACCTCTACTTTGCCCCCATCCTTTCCCACTATCTCTCATTCTACCAGCTCTTTGTCGGGCATTTTTCCAATAACCTTCCTTCCTTGCACTATATCTAATTATTGTAAAAAGTTGGAGGAAGCCTGGTAATTATCAGTGCTGAATGGTAATTTGGTTGTTAAGTTTTTTTTTGCATGCTTTTTTTTCATGTTCCCATATAACATAAGGGAAGGGAGGGAGGAAGACTGACGAGATGAGAGAAAAATTTTTTAATGCCCGCCGACGACTGAATATTTCTCATACGGAGTATCTCATCATGATCCATGAAGCGAGTGAGTATGACCGGGACTTCCGATCCATCCTCTTACCAGGGCTCCTCCAAGCTCAACAGAATTGGCTCGAGAAACAAATGACTAAATGGAAGGAGATTTTAGAACAGCTCTGGAAAAATGGCCCTTGGTTATCTTCCATGCAAGCCAAATTTAATACGTTTGAGTTTAGCAATGAATATTTGGAACTCATTAGTAAAAACAAGTAAGTATTCACAAAAAACTTAGGAAAAAAGAAGAGTCGAGTTTGCATTTTCTTTTCCCTAACCCATTCTCCTCCATTTATGATTTATTATTGGAATAAATAGGGGCACTTGAGTAAAAAATAAAGACATGAGTTTGTTCGGAATCATATGTGTAGCACTTGAATTTCAAAAACAAATTGATTTTTGAAGTAGCACTTGAATTTTGAGGGAGTACTTAAATTATGAAGTAGGACTTGAATTTTAAAGTAACACTTGAATTTTGAAGTAGCACTTGAATTTTGAAGTAACACTTGAATTTTGAAGTAACACTTGAATTTTGAGGTAGAACCTGACCTTGAAACATTACATATGAATATGGAAGTACAGAAATATCATCTCAAATTACAACTGAAAATAAATTAGAATCCCGTAGGTTAATACCATTTGATTTCCAAAATATTGAACTTGAATAAATTACAAAGCGCTCGCATCCTTCATGTGTAACATATTTAAACCTACATGTAAAAACAATATGACACTCAATTTTACACCTTTGATGATTCCATGAATCCATAAACTTAATTTTAAACTGTAAAAATCTGTAGGAACAAGGTCTATATATACTGAATAATAACAAGCCTTTTAATACTAATTATTCTTATTATCCTCGATAAAAATTCCATGAAAATATTTACATACTATACACACGCGAATACATAAAATTTAATGTTGATACAGCAATGTCCATATTAAATAACATAATAGTAATTAGAATATTTAATTGAACACACCTTCTTCCTTCGTATAGTTGTTCTCATGCATAGTAAGTAGCTTTTTCGTCTTGCGTCGTGAATCATCCTCCTGGCTACTGTTCCCCTGTCTCTGTCTCTCTCTCTCTCTCTCTCTCTCTCTTTCCTATACACATCTCATTACCTGCATCAATGGACTAGAAAATCTCTCCTGTCAAAAACGTTTATTTTAAAAGGAACGGTCATAACATAATTATTTGAGCCCCCTCTCTTTCCATTACAATGCATAATAATAACATGTAGTAGCAATGAAAATATTAACTCCAAATCAAGCCACACGCACCCTAAGCCTCATTTACATAATTTCCTTTGTTTTCATCAAAGCGCACACTAATGAACTTTCAATAATAGCAAACTAATAAATAAATTCTATAATAAATTAATATTTCAATCATAACGTTCAAAACAATACCAACCACCGTTTTTTGGTCACCCTAATTCCTTCCTCGTACCTGGCACCCCCAACCACCGTTCTTTGGTCACCCTACTTCCTTTATCCTACCTGGCACCCCTACCCTTTGTCCACGTCCCTTCCAAAATATTACATTAATTTGGTTTATTTTCCATGTATTTTTTGTATACGTGCATAAAAAATTTCAAAATTTTTTTTTTACAAATTTTCAAATTAATTTTAGCATTTGAAAATTAAATGGATTTTTCTCACTTTTTTTTTTACTTTTTTTTTTAGATCCCAACCCCTTCAGTCCCTTAATTTTCAATTCGACCCTGCCCAACACTCAAGTCTGACAGCAACGCAATCAACCTTGATCGTAGACTCAACTACAATTGACTACATCCGAGCCAAACTGAACGAGCTAAATAAACGGATCAAATCCGCCGAGCTCCATTCCGATGAAAAGCAAGACCAGCAGTCCAAGTTTAAAAATACATTGTAAGTACGACAAAGAAAAAAGTACCATAAGAAATTTATTGTGCTCCTACATTGGATTATTTAATTTTATCCTTTCACTCACTCCGTCCAAGTATGTAGTACATAGTAATTACTTGGATGTTTTTTTGGTTTTTTCAAGTTTGGTTTTTTTCTTATATATTTTATTTACTTTACTTTTTCTATGTATAGACAGGACGAAATGAAACAGCTGGAGATGACGGAATGGAGATGTGAGGGAGATAGAGGAAGAAGTACAAAGAATTATTTAGAGGCTCATTTCAAAGGGAAAGTGACGGATAGTCCGATGTCCTCCACTCGTCCGAGTCTACGAGATGACCAAGTCTCTCTGATTAGTGAGAATTCCTCGAAGAAAGGGACGACAAATCGGTTTGCTACTTTACTCCGAACCGTTCGATTTAAAAAGGCTGTCTCTTTTGAGGAGGACGTGACGACGAGTAAATCCAGCGGAGCCACTTCCAATCATGTTCCGGATCCTCAGGAATTCCCCAATTCTACAATTGAGAAGGGCATGAGTATACTTTTAGAGGAGGAATGGTTCCACGGTGTATTGCCTCGTGAGGATGTGGTTCGTCTACTTCGCTCGTTAGTAGTTTTTCTTTTAAAAGCTTTTTCCCTACCTGTCCATTAGTATTACTGAAGTACTCATTAAATTTTCTAATTTCCCTCCATTGGATTTGTGGTGGGTGGTCTTGATGACCCAATGCGTTCATATAGCATTTTTCAACGACTTAATTGTGATGGATGGAACGGATATGTTTGTAATTACTTCTGTGCTTTGAATTCATTTTGACACTTGAATCTTCAGAGATTTGCCAGGAATTTTGGCTCATTTCATTGTAATTTTGACTAATGGGATCGGAATTTTGACCAAAGAGGTCAAAATTTTGGTTATTATTGAGAATATTTGTAGCTAAAATTTTGACTGATTATGGCATAGATTTTGAATAATTTAGGCTAAGATGGTGACCAAATTTGCACAATTTTGGCAAAGTTTTGGCACAATTTTGAACAATTTTGGCAAAGCTTTGAACAATTTTAGCAAAATTTTGAACAACTTTAAACAACTTTAAACAATTTTCATCAATTTTGATCAATTTTGGCAAAATTTTTAACAATTCTGGCACAATGTTGAACAACTTTGGTAGAAAATTGATCAATTTTTGCCACAATTTTGGCACAATCAATGCTTTCTTACGGTCCCGTGTCAAAGCACATACCCTTACATAATTCCTAACTAATTGCAATAATATCTCTTGTTCCAGAGATGGAGATTTTTTAATCCGTGAAACAACGAAAAATGAAGAGAGGCAAATCGTTCTATCAGTATATTGGAATGGACCCAAGCATTTCATCATCCAAACTACTCCTGATGTACACAAAATTATTTCCCTCTCATAATAATAAAATATAGTCATGAAAATCTCTTTGAGAGCCCTCAATTGAATTATTTGTTATTTTAACAGGGCCAATTTAGATTCGAAGGTCCAATTTTCCCGAGCGTTAAGGAGCTTATAAATCATTACATGAAGAATAAAGAGCCCATTACAAATAGATCCGGAGCGATGGTGAGGAAACCCGTAAAGAGGGAAAATTGGGAGCTCAATAATGATGATGTGGAACTAATCGAGAAAATTGGCAAGGTATAGGAAATATAAAAGCACCAGCGTATAATAATTTCCAACTTTTAAAATAACTCAGGCCTGTTTAAAAGAGGCCCATGAATTATGGAGTAGAGGTGAAGGAAAAGCTATAAGAAAAGTTAACGTCTGTACGTAATAACATTAATAATTGGATTATCCTCTCTTTTATTTTTTCGCTCCAGGGAAATTTCGGGGATGTTTACAAAGCTTCTTACAATGGACAGCTTGTTGCTGTGAAAACATGTAAAGTGAGTCTTCCGGATGAGCAGAAGAAAAAATTTTTGCAGGAAGGAAGAATCCTCAAACAATATCAACATCCTAATATAGTACGCCTTGTTGGCATCTGTGTTCAGAAGCAACCAATTATGATTGTAATGGAGTTGGTTTCGGGTAAGAATACACAACACATTTCCATCAAATCCTCCAAAGACATAGAATATATATATTTATAACGGAAGAATTTATATACATATTAAGGAATAGATTGGAAATTCAAAGGAACGTCATTTTTTTCCGACGGAGGGGGGGGCACAAAATACAGGGGTGCCAGGTACATTGGGCCTGCCATAAACAAATGTACCTTGCTAAAAAAACCAATGCTTCTTCAAATTCAATGCTTATTCAAGGGAGTATTTTAATGGGGGTACCAAGGCATTGAACCCCATAGCTGTTTTCATAGGGCTATATGGGACCCCCCCCAACAATTTTCACCAGCAGCCGCTGTAATGGAGGACCCAAAAAAATTTTGCCTACAAATTAATTACAACCCCCTGAAATTACAATTACCGACCCTCGGAAAAATTAGCTTCAGGCGTCTAGAAAATTTTGGGTAACATCACCCCCCCCCCCCCAAATTTTTTTAGGCACCCAATTTTGGAATTTCAGTATATTAATTAATTAATTTGATCAATTCATTTCAGTAATTAATCAGATATTCCGGTAAAATTCTAGCTGTAAAAATAGGTACCCCCTGGGAATTCACCCCCCCCCCTCCCAGAAACTGGAGGGGTTCTACTCAACCCAAGATTTTTAGTTTAGGGTGGTGAAATTAAAATGAGAAACGCTATATAAAAATCTTAAGCGTTATTTGGGAACAGGGCTGTAATCGTACCCCACCCCCCCCCCCCAACCCGCATTCCTAACCCCCAATGGCCGTTTTACACACCGTCAAAAGTATTTCCCGTGTACATACAAAACAATCTATAAAATGTTGAACTAAAATACTATGCGAAGTCTACATATATATATAAGTACATATGTATGTATAAAGATGTGAGTAAACTGCCAAGTAGGAGTAGACAAGTAATCGATCATTCATGAAAAAGTTTTCTTTTTTTGGGCAGGTGGCTCCTTACTAACACATCTCAAGAGTAAAGGAGGAACGTTGAGTTCAAGGAATCTGGCAAAAATGTGTTTGGATGCGGCAGCCGGGATGAAATATTTAGAAGAACGAGGTTGTATTCACCGGGATCTCGCAGCACGCAATTGTTTGCTGGGTATCCGCTCTTTTTCAATGTTCTCTCTCTTGTTTTATCTTTTTCCTCTTCTTTTTTTCCAAATAGATTCTTTTTCTCCCCCCTTTTTCTCATTTTCTCCTAAACATTTATTTCTTTTTCTCTCTCTCTCTCACTCACTCACAGATACAAACGACTCCGTAAAAATCTCGGACTTTGGAATGTCCCGGGAGGAAAAGGAATACACGGTGAGTGACGGGCTCAAGCAAATTCCAATCAAATGGACTGCCCCCGAGGCGCTTAACTATGGCAAATATACCTCATTGAGTGATGTCTGGTCCTATGGGATTCTAATGTGGGAGATCTTCTCGAGGGGAGCAACTCCCTATCAGGGAATGACCAACTCCAAATCCCGGGAAATGGTTGAAGCTGGCTATAGAATGCCCGCCCCAGATGGAATGCCGGACTTGATCTACCAACTGATGGCACGGTGCTGGCAGTACGAGCCAGAGCAGAGGCCAAGGTTCTCGGAGATCCATTCGGAGCTCATTGTTACTGTTAATTCGGATTTAATTTGAAAATATTTAAAAATGCTAAAAACAAGATTTTATTTAATGTGCAATATTTTGTGTCTCTTTTATCCAAATAATATCAATAATTCAAAATGGCCATTTCTGGTGAAATAAGTCAATCGTTCAATAATAATAATTTCCTCTTACTTTAAATATATACACGCTCGTTTGATACGATGTGAGATTATTTGAGGGATTTTAACCATTTGTTCTTACAATCAAAAAATTTATGTACATGAATGTAAATGCATATTATGTATGTACATGTGTATATTAATATATATATATATGTTTATAGCGTGTAACTTCAAACCCAACCACCTTCCATGTGTACTTTGTAATTTTAAGAAATGTGACGAATAAAAAAAATACAATTTCTATAAAGAAAATACCAAAAAGGGGCCAAAATTAATTAAATTATTGTATTTAAATGCGTGTTAATTTTTTGTAAATCCACGCTTTCGCGCCTTCTCAGGAAATCCAACGAATTTGTTATTTTCTTCTGTCATCATTTTCCTAGAGAACTTTTTCCAATTATTATATTGAACCAAGCAAATTTTAAATCAAAGAGAAAAAAATTGGCCACATTTGTTTTTCCAGGGATTTTATTGGCTGGGATTTGTAAAACAAAATGTGAGAGAAAAAATCTGAGAAAAAGTAAATAATTTTTCAGTATTTTTTATTGGGGAAAATGTTTTTGAATTTTTTGAGTTTTTGACGAATTTTCTTGAAAACATGTCAAAATGTAAAATCACGGGAAATTTTACCCATCATTTTGCAAAAGAAATAATAGCTCACTGCGCTAATAATACCCGAGCTGCATGGTGAATGTCTTTACGTGAGCTCTCTCATCCCTTTCAAATTCTAATTAATTTCCTTTAATCTTCCTCCCAATATTGAAACTTCAAACAAAAATGTTATGCTCCATTAAATTCAAACTGTTTTCCTTTCTAAAGCTCTGTGAGTTGTGTCGCTGTGTGTACAAAAGTATGGAAAGAAAATTTAATTTATTATACAGAGTTCTGTAACAACTCTGTTTTGTAACTCTTGCATCCTTGCATCATCATCATTTCTTTTCCTATTCTATTATATTTGCTATTGAGAAATAACTTTCCTTTCTTTGGTGGATTTATTAATGTGAATTTCCAGGGTTGGTATAGACATTTATATGTACGTGCTAAAAGGACTTGGACTTTTACGTAGAGCTGATATGTATTTATGTATGTAAGAAGAGGCGGATATAGAGCAATGAATTTTCAATGGACTTTCAACATATGGAGAATGGTAAATCCTATGATTCGCAAAAAAGCATTCTAGGATGAAAGATTTGGTTGAAAGGGATCCTTCCTTAATGCGATCATGTATGAACTATGTGAGTGGGCGTATAGGTTTAAGAAATATTGTGTGTGAGTGTTTTGTAAGAGAAGCTGTCAATGAATTACTAGAGAACATGTGGCGAATTTCCCTCGGACTTTTTTCTTTCTTGAATCTACGCAAGGTTTGGGTATCCAATAAGTGCTTATTCTATGTGCTCTCATCATTACATTCCGCACGTTCTCATATGTACATACATAGGATATCCTATCCATTTCTTGCATGTACACATGAGTACACGTACTTATGTACCGACACGTATACCTGTATCTGGAAATTTACATGAAAATTAAATGTTTCGCACAAAGAGTGTGAATATTTTGCTCTGCTATTTGGTCCATCGATATCCTTGAAAATTCGCGGTGAGAAAGGGAAATTTTGGGGGACGCAATTGAAATTTAAGGCAGAAGAGGAAAAAATTTCGAGAGTAAAACCATTTTTCGGCAATACAATGTTAATTTTGGGCAAATGAATCCAAGATTTTCAAACATTAAAACGGAAATTTATATGGGCCAAAGAATCCAAAATTTTGCCAGAAAAGCCGAAATTTTGGTCACGGAAACCGAAAATTTGGCCATTTAAACCGAAATTTTGGTCATTCAAACCGATGTTTTGACCATTGAAACCGAAATTCTGGCCATTGAAACGGAAATCTTGCCCATTGAAACCGAAATTTTGGCCAAGGAAACAGAAAGATTGGCCATTGAAACCGAAATTTTCGCCATTAAAACCAACGTTTTAGCCATTGAAACCGAAATTTTGCCTATTAAAACCGACATTTTGGCCATAAAAACCAAACTTTCGGCCAGTAATATCAAATTTTTGGCCAATTTAAACCAAAATGCAGGCCAAAAATACCAATATTTTCGACATTGAAATTGATATTTTGGCCAATAACATTAAAAATTTTGCCCCAAAACAAAAGCAGAATTTCCCCATCCCAGTCAAAAATTTGCCCAACAGAAGAAGATTTTGCCCAAATAAACCCACCCAAAATTTATCCCCATTTACGCCGAAATTTTGCCCAACACCCCCAAAATAATACTATTTAA
Source organism: Spatulosminthurus flaviceps (assembly GCA_034693705.1). Lineage (NCBI taxonomy): Eukaryota > Metazoa > Arthropoda > Collembola > Symphypleona > Sminthuridae > Spatulosminthurus > Spatulosminthurus flaviceps. The sequence continues at coordinate 3,906 of JAQFXU010001420.1, read as the reverse complement.
CCCATAACTGAAACCCACGACTCTGCCATAGTTTAAACCACCAACCTCCAACCTCTAACTTGAAATCCCCATATTAAACATATCAACCCATATTCTCTCCGCCTATCACATACAATTCCATAAAAACTACCATCTCCCCAATTTTCTTCCCGACTTCACTAAATATTCACAAAAACCCCCTTATCTACATCCACACCCTTTGATCCACACCAGACCATAAACCCCCTATGAATAAATTCCCACTGGTTTTTCTCTCAAAACATCACAATTTCTTATTCAAAAGATAAAAACACAAGATTTAGACATTTCCTTACCCACAAAAATATCCTCTAACATGTCAACATCCACATATCCCATGCAGTACACACTATTTATACAACCCCCCTATTAACCCCCCCCCCCTCAATACAAACACAAAACGAAAAAATAAAAATGTATAGAACAAACTTCAATCATTACATTCGCATAGAATTTTTTTTTCTCTCTCTCTCTCTTTCCATTTTGATCCCATCAAGTTCAATACATGCAAAATGTAATATAATTATGATCAATTTAAATTAATTTCCCTCCATCATGTCAGTCCATAGCACACAACATTCATGCAAATAACAAACTACGCTACATGTAGGATGCTGAGTAAAAATTATGTTGTAGTTGTAGCATAAAAGAGCCATGACCAAGTTTAATAATAAAAAGGTACATATGTACGTGAAGGTATAAAATACATTATATTGAATGACATGGAACACGGGATCCGTTTTCAAGAATAATCTACACGCTTGTGCACCATTGCCCCGAAAGGAGCAGAAGAGAGAGAGAGAGAGAGAGATCTCTCTTTTGAAAAGTCCCATATTATTGTATAGGAAATCTAGAGTGTATGATGGTGTGTGCACGTATAAGGAAAGCACTTGCTTTACTCTGCTACGTAAGTCATAGTGAAAATGTACGGGAAACTCCCCTTGCAACTCACACAACAAGTTTCGGGTCTAGACCATGCGCGCATGTTGTTGTACTTGTGTTAAAACCCTGAGAAACTCTTTTCCTCCAGACTCAAACTTTACCCGCATATCTCATTGTAATTTTTTCCTCAACCGAACAATAACACACTCACTCACTCTCTCCCTCTCTCTCTTCGTCTCTCTCAGCCATCAGACAAAATAGCACCGACTCTAATTTGTCTCTAATTATTTCAACTTTTCCTCTCTCTACTCAAGTTCAACTCCCCACGACCTTCAACTCTCTACGTAGAAAGTGCAGAATTTTTTTTTAAATTCTATAGTGAATTTATACGTAAAAGAAATTTAAAAAAAATAGACGTAAAAAAAGTTTTATAGTAAAAATAATTATTATTGTTATTGTCCAAAAAGAAGCACCTGGGATATTATGTGGTGACATTTTGACAAAATAATATGTCAATATTTTCAACTTGTAGCTTCACCCGAAGCAATTACCATTGATTCTCGTCAAGCTCTCTCCCAAAGCCACTTTCACCTTTGAGGTAAGTTTTTTATGGGAAAATCCATAAATTGTTGCATTTTATATTTTTTCTCACTTGTCAAAAACAGAGTTTTTTCTCATTCCAAAAATAGTGAGAAAAGTTTGCTATTTTCTCTCCTTCCATCTCTCACATGCTCTTTTGTGGTTATATCCAACCCCACATCTGCACTTGTCCTATGCTATGGAGACAGTCCAATGTACACATTTGTTCCTACACACGATAAGAAGCTTTTACTTTCCTATGTACACGGATAGATATACGTGAATATTTTAAGCCTTGCATTTTCCACACAATAACATATATACGGGTTTTTGGCACGCATGAGAGTTCTCAATTTAAACCCTTCTTCTTCTTTCTTATGGAGAGGAAATCTTTCCATAAGCTGTCAGAAAACTCTCTGTCTTCTTATTCCTTTTAAAAACATTGCGAAAATTCCAAGGACAGGGAAAATATAGGTAGGGAAAATAGGCCTGCGAAAAAAGTATATTGGAAATATAGCGTCGGAACTACTCTGGAAATCTATGCACGACAATAATTGTGTACGGAAGTAACAATAATAATTCTTACATGAAAATTATAGCGTAAGAAAACAAGGGAAATTATCGTACGAGAAATGTAACGTAAGAAAACTCTGAGAATTAATGTACGAAAAATGTAACGTAAGAAAACTACGAGAATTAATGTACGAAAAATAGCGTTGAAAAACAACGACAATTTATGTGCGAAAAATAGCGTTGAAAATCTACGACAATAATTAACGTACGAAAAGTAGCGTTGAAAAACTACGAAAAATAGCGCGTAAGAAAACCATGACAATTAATATAGGAAAACTAACATAAGAAATTGATGACAAAATAGCATGAGAAAAATAATGCACAGGAACAAAAGTCAAATGCAAAACTACTATAACTATGACACTTTTTCACTTATATTTTCCACTCAAACCCTTCTTATTCTTATATCAATATTGATGCTAAAATACAAAAAAAATCACCAAAACTTTTCCCATATACACAAATCTCAAACGTTAAAACTTATTCCTCCTGACGTCAGAAATATGAGGACAACGATGAGAGATGAGAGTCGAAATTGAATACAAGACTCAAGGTTGCGAGAGTTCATCTTTCCTATTCTCTGACATGATCAACAACGATAGTATATGATTACTTGTAATATACATGGGGAAAAAGATACGCATAAAAAAAAGTCAAATATAATGTATAGAGCGCTCTACATAAAAAGTTACATCCTCAATAATGTACATATTTATACTACACAAGGCTTTTCCTACGGTGCGATATGATATGGCGTGTGATATTTTTAAAGGGACATTTATTACCAGCGCGGTAGTAGTAAAAGTGCCTTCTGTAAGAAATTTTTTTGTTACATATACGCTCTCTGTATAAAAGCTATATGGATGGTTCGTGTGTAGTAGCACACACATCTCATGAACTAAAAGTAAATATTGACTTGTAATGTGTGGGGATGGTGAAATTTTGGAGTTTGTACGAGAAGGAAATGTACTTGAAGAGAAGATAAGTCATAAAAAATATTATGGGAGTGCAAACATGTAGAAGAAACCACAAGGAATTTTATTTCCTATCCTTCCCTACATACATATTTTTTCTCTCCTTACTATGCTTCGGCCGCCATCACAAACAAAACAAAGTAAAGGGAAAAGTTACGATGCAATTTTTAAATGTGACTTTTACATATACAAAAGCGACCTGTGTTCGAGTATGGAAGTGCCCATGAAATTTTAGTATTGCTCCGGCTCTCTCTGTGAAAAGACTTAATGAGATTATTTTTTTTCTTCATATCTTTTTATGTAGAACCTGGCTACTTTTATCACACAGGTTTTCATAGTATGCAGATTGATAATAGTGGCTGAATATTTCTAATTTAGTGCTCCACTTTATTATGTATTTAAGTGGAATTTTATGGAAAATCCTATATATCCTCACCAGGAGATTATTTATTGAGCCGTAATTTTTGGCAAGGGTGGAATCATTTTATAAAATATTGTATAGAGTAATTTGTGCAATGGAATTATTGAAGGGTAAAATGTAGGAATTTTCAATTTTTGGGTGGTGCATGTAGATTTTGAGGTGAGGCTATGTTTTATTAGGAGGGCATTTAGAATTGCGTTCTTTCCATGTAAAAACATGGTCCCTTGAAAAAAGATGAAAATTTGAGCTGGATTGGAAATAATTAAAAAAATTGGGGAAATAATGTTGAACAAAATGTTGGTCAAATATTGATTTAAATTTTGACGGACAAATGAAGGGATTTCAATGAAAATTTATATAATTCTGGCCTCACCCAGAAAAAAAAACATTATTTTTGTAAAATAGGTGGGAAATTTGGTAGTTTTCCTATATCAAATCTCGTAAATATTTGCTCTGATT
>JAQFXU010001419.1:0-29391 GCA_034693705.1 Spatulosminthurus flaviceps | reverse complement strand
CCCTTTTTGCATTAGAATTGTAAGCGCACAGAGTTGGAACTATCTCGTATTAAGGATTTTTGCATATAGCCCCTTTTTCATTTTAGCCGACGATATGTACTTCACATATTTTTAGAACATCACCCTACTTTCTCACCATGAGGAATAATAAAGGATTTCAATTGACGTTTCCGACGTCGTCTCCTAAATCCATCACCTCCTTTCTCTCTGTCAACTTCATCTCCTTCTTCAACTCTCTCATCCCGGTTCCCACATCGAGGTGCATTCATCAAGCGTAAAGTTCTGGATGTCAGCTCACCGGTTGGGGTTAAATTAGAATCCTCTTGAAATTCCATCACAGCTTCTTGGACATCGTCCGAAGTCACATAATTTGGATCCTCTTCTCCTAAATACCCGTAATGGTGGAGATACTCCTACAACAACATCCTCATATCTCACATTACACATTTCACTACACATAAAACTATTTCCTCATAAGAAAAAAATCCGTATTAATATTAAACTCACCAGGACATCGTCTCCACTTTGAATTTTATAAGCTTTCCCACAATCAGGATTTTTCCATATAAAATTAATTAACAAAAATAAAAGTATTCGTCTCGTCCACATTGAAATTCCTTGACGTAAGTAACAGTGCTGCGGTTGGAATTGGAGTAAGATAAGAGCCTGCTCCACACACTTCCCCGTTTCAATGATTCTACTAAACTAACAAAACAAGCTCTGAACTTCAAGTGAAACGTCCAAGAGCACGTTTAAAATGAGACGAACTGGCGGCTTCGTGTACAAAAAACCTATAAACCACAGAGTCAGTAACGATCTTTCCCACTAATGCACTAAAACTCTGTGATGTCACAATTCTAAAGAATTCCAGCTAAGCACCCGCACAGGCCAAAGCAATCTGCAAAACGATTTGGACAGTGTGAGGAAAGAGAAAGGAAAATATTTTTACAGTATTACGTTGTATTGAATTTGCAAGACAATAAATTCATATGAATGGTTGGTAAAACAAATTGATCGGGTGAGCCTTAACTGCTATACGACAGTGTTGTTTCAGGTATACTCTGGATGTGGTTGAGGCTGTATCTGCTCCTCTGGTATGGAACAGTAGGGAAGAGTTAAATATAGGGAAGACTTCTGCTTTTTAAATTCTCACTCTCCCCTTCCAAAACTCCCTCAGCCACGAGATTGTTTATTTCAGCAAAAAATAGCTTCAGCCGGTCTTCAAAGCTACTCACTTTTAGTTTGAAATGTCTTAAGTGAGAATTCTTGGAAAAAAACGACTGCATGGATGCAAGAGTGGATTATTCATGGGTAAAAATCTCTACGTCAAAATGTCATGGAAAGTGTGGAGATATTCCATTTCGGCATTTGGAAAGGAACAAGAAAAGGCACTCTCGTGCCATTAATGTTTCATATAAATATGCATATTTGTATTCAAATACAATGAATGAACCCCACCGTGCATGACCTGTTTCTCTGATTTTTTTAATCCACACATTTGCTACAAATGACTTCTTTAATGGTATTTAATATCTTTAATCGGAAGAAACTAATCCATCATATTTTACACAATGTATCTTGGACATTTGAATCAACGAAAGCAGTCGTCTCTTGAGCGGAGTAGAGACACAGACTAATTCGTGGAAATCGAATTTTTTATTTTAAAAGTTGCTTATTATTTTATCTATTTAATTCCTCTTGTTGTAAGTTAGAACTTGTAACATTTATGCAAATTCATGATTCTTCTCAAGGCTTCATCTTTTAAATCCAACTTTATTGAATCCAATTTGACTCTATAGGTTTTGCGTGTACGATCAGATCAATTTTTTACGTTCTAAAAACGTTTACGAAATCCCACGATAAAAATCTAAGCACTTTTAATGTGCGAGGGAAAACGAAAAGTAAACGTTCGATTATTCAACACTGACATTCGTTGACATCCTGAATTATGAAAAATAATTGCCGTCATCATAAGAATGGAACGGCAGGTTTTTTCTATATTTATCTTTACTGCTTTTAACAATATAATTACCATTGAAATTTCGGAAAGGAAAATTACTTGAGATAGCTATTGACAGGTGTGAGAGGATAATTGTAGTTTTTAAAGCAAAGATCAACTAATTGATGAGCCATTACCTTATTATCAGCTGTCCATCAGAAATTCCTGGAATCAAACAGAAGTAATTATTAATTTAATATTCTCATCGACCTTGAAACATTATTGTGCGGTGGCTCCTTGAATGATTAGCCAGATATTACTGCAGGACAGGATCTGAGCATCTGTGTATAAGAAAATTAAGCAAGTTTAGATATGCAAAAATGTCTTAAGGTGTTTGTAAGTAAACTATTGAGTAAATTGTCAAGGAAAGTTTACAGAATCTCTTGAACAACCCCTGCCAATGCCCTTGATACTTGACTTGTAATTTACAGCTTTATTTATGTAGCACACATGGCTTTGTTTAAAAACATTTTCAGGTGTAAACTATCTATACACAATAAACTTCGGAAAGTTTCTAATTCCAATCACCTATACAGGAATGATTGTAGGAAATCCAGATGTTTATTGGCCTAGAAAAAAATGACTTATGAGCATTACTCATTTTTTGTGTATATCTGCTGGTAAGTCATATCTCGTAAAAAGGTTGAGTTGAGACATTATGCGCATTTAAAAAATTATAACGGGCAGAAACTAATTGCATTCTTTTTTTTAGCGCAGAGAATATTTTTACATGAGAATGTACAAGAGAATGATCGAGAGTATTTTTACAGATCTGGTCGATTTAATGGCATTGTAAATCAAAGCATAGCTAATTAAGTTAAGGTTATATTCAATACTTCAGGAAAAGTAATTTGCCTTGAGATATTAATATAAAAATAAATATGAAAATTTCGGGATGGAGACAAAGTACAATACAGAGATGACTGCTCAAAAGTCAAAAGCTTCAGCCTGTAGCCAGCACCAAAACTTTTAGCTTTAATAGCGTTCATTCAATGTTCACGTACATACGTATTACGTTTACATAATATATAGAGAGGAAGGATACCGAAAGAAGTAAATCATTCAGAGTATAACATGAAAGTAAATTAGCATTCATGGGAAATAAATGAGTGTGACTTCAAGTTTTATTAACTCTATTCAAAACTTGTTGATAAAGAGGATTCATTATCTTCAACGAGTGAGACGGTACAAATTTAGTCATTAATCAACGACTTCGTTCCGAGTCATCAAGTTCAATATAAATGAAAATTTATGTATATGGTAGCGATAATTTTATAGCTCATTTAAAGATGAATATCCTTCAGGTCCGGACGGAACTTATGGCATCCGAACCACATCAAGCGCGTGGATCTTGGGTAGGGAGGATCAGCTTCCGCCACCTGAAATCAAAGCAGTATTTTCTTAATTAATTAAATACCTTATCAGGGTATGTATAAGTAACACCAATATTCACACAAGAAGTTTATTTTTACGCTATATGAAATGTACTAAAACCCTGCTTTTTGGTAGTACCGGACCCGTCCAAATTATTTAGCTACAATATCATCTCAATCCGTCTGAGAATCCCTTTGTATTTCCTTATTTATTTTTATTAATTAATTTTGTTAGCAAATGTCTCGCACGTAATAATTTTAAGACGAAGAATTTTGAAACTAAAATATTTTTACAAACCGAGACTAAACAGATGAATAAAAATGTAAATGTCCAATATCCCATCCACGGAAACATATGAAATACAAAGTATACGCGTCTGTCCACCCATGAAACATGAAATACAAAGTATACGCATATCTGTCCACCATAAAATATGAAAAACAAAGAGTTGAAATAAGGTATTTGGAAAATATATCCATGCCATTTAACTATCTGAGCCTCATTAAGCTACATTTATGAACATACAAAACTATAACACGACTGTAGATCACTCCATATCCATTAAGGACATGTGTCTGCAGCTGCCGTCTTTTTTACATAAGATTTGGATCCAAGACTATATCTATACATGAACAGCTTGAACTGATTGGGAGACATGTGTCAGTCATATTTGCTTTTTAGGCTCTCGCCTGTCAATTTGATGCCTCAGGAATGAATCTATCTCAGAATTACCAATGACGTAAGACATATTCGAGTAAACTTTGGAATCATCGATTGTAACGATTGGAAAAACCAAGTGATAGGTCAGGTCAAATCATTTAAAGTTTATATATGCCCAAATTAGGGTACTAATGAAGTAAAATGGAGCTTACCGCAAAAGTTTTGTCATCAAAACGCCAATACTGACCTCCCTTGAAAAAAAAGGTTGGTCCATGTGGAGCAGCAAATGCAGCATCGACATTATACGGTACACCTTTCCAATGAGCGATGTCCTTGGGATATTTCGAAGGTACAGGAGGACTCTGACTGGGGTCATACATCCAATACTTGGTTCCTTTAATTCAAGAATAATAATAAATTATTATATTTTAAGTATTACGATCTTAGTTACAAATAAACAAATAATAACATATTGTGCAAACAACTAAGCAGTACTAAAATGTATAAACTAATAAATTATTAATAAATACATATCTTCAGCAAAAGCGGATGCTGACGCTAGTGTCAGCATCAAAATTATAATCCTGAACTTCAATTATTTATTTTAATGGACTCTACAGATAAAGAGTTTCCATAAAATTTTCAAAAAATAGTGAAATGTCTGTCCTGCTTATAGGAATCTTTGAATAGAATATTGCATTAGTTAATGTTTAAATTAGCACCCACAATTGACTTTATTGTTACAGAGTACGTCCACGAGGAAAATGAAAGCCTAAAACATCATATTTTTCAAAATTTGTCATTTTCAGCAAAAATAACGTGTGCTGGGTGTCACAAGCGATGGCGTTGGAATTTTTGTAATAGGTTAAGCTGTTACGGAATTATGGGTAAAAACGCCATTTTTTGTATTTAAGGCTGTATCTCCGGAACTAATGGGGCGACGTGACTCATTTTTGAACTAATATGTCCAGATATAAGTTTTTCAGTGCAGCTTTTCACCGTTTTTGGAAATTATGAAAAATGGCTGAAATATAGGGGACAGAGTGGAAATAAGTTGCGAATTACGCTGCTTATTAAAATGCGGTAGAGCCTGAATTTGCAATTTACTCCCCCTCTGTCCCTTATATTTCTGCCATTTTTCAAAATTTCCAAAAACGGTGAAAAGTTGCACTGAAAAACTTATTTCCGAACATATAAGTTCAAAAATGAGTCAAATCGTCCCATTAGTTCGGGAGATACAGCCTTAAATACCAATTTATAATAATTTATAAATAGTGAAAATAAATATTACTTCGAGTGTGAAGAAAACTACCATTTTTTATGCATAAGATAAGTTCATGAAGATGACTTTTCTCATTTCAGATACTTCAATTTAATTACACAAGCCTACTATTTACCTAATAAACGAACGAAAAATATAGTGAGTAATCCGCTTCGGGTTTGTATAATTTATAGAAAGTGCCTGGCAGCAAAATCAGCCATTCAATTGGAACATTATATGTTACGCCAAATGATAATTGTATTATTTCCCCAATTGGATTCAAAAAGTGATACTAAAATTTCATTAAATCAAAAGCTGACACGAATATGCTCTTTGCATTTCATGTACACATGTGACGAACCCCGACTCTCAAGATGATTGAAACGCTGCAGTAGTTACAAAGAAAATTCCTTGAATTATTAAATCCAAATTAAATCATTTATAAACCATTAAAACCACCAACCTTTGAAGAAATAAAGTTTCTTGTTTACTCCCCACACAAATGCTGTGTCCACGCTCTCGGGAATTCCAGGAAACCCTCTTGACATAAGAATAGGTTCACCATTTCCGTCCGGCTGTGTTCCTTTAAATCGCCAATAGTATTTTCCCTGGAATAAAATTTCACATTTCCTTATTATCAAATCTAATTTCGCGGTATCCAAGCTAAATGTATTGGAAGTTAGGCTTCAAGAAACGCCGCAATCAGCTTATTACATAGTATAGGTAAACGCACAAGGAAATTACAATACGCACTTTATATTTGGAATACGCGAAAATGTTTCCATGCACGAAATATTACGCTTGTAATTGATTTTCTACAAGCAGAGCAAGTAAAATAATTTTTTAGAAAGTATTGAAATCACTCAGGAAAAATCCTCGCCAGATGGAGCAATGATCAACATACAACCACAAAGGGATGTTGCTTTTTCTTCCATTCACTAAAGAATTCATTTTCATTTCAAGCGCCTCATAGAAATTACAGTAACAACGATGAACTTAGTTACCTTAAAAAAGTAGTTCCTAAAAGAATTTGGACTGACTACAGCAGCATCAAGATTTGAAGGCAGTCCCGGAAAAGTAGAACTAATGGTTTTTGTACGATTGTGGTAAATTCCTGCCCCCTTTTTATCCACAATGAAAAAGTACGAGCCTGGAATAAGTAAAATTCTTTCTTACAACTTTTCCATTTAGAGAAAATTCTCAAAGAGAATGTGTATTTCCTTAAACCTCATTTTTCGCAAACGAAAAAATTACATTGTAATCTATTGTTCTCAAATCTTTTTAGAATCGTCATAATTCTCACCCATTCTCATGCACAGCATGCCGATTCATACAATTCATTTTATTCATTCTTAGGGATCATGAGCAGCTTTTACCTTACCTTTGAAAGCATAAATATTTCCATCGCTGAGAGTAGTCATTACATCTAAATTTGGATCTGTACACAAATCCGGCTTCGTTTCCGGCTTGCTTGGAAGAGTTGTAGTTGGTGGTGAGGTACTTGGAAGAGCAGTCGGTCTTTGTGGGTTGGTTTCCGGTTTCCCGTACAAATACTATATACCATTCCCATAATGATAAGTGAGCCTTTACCTTAATCCTTTATATTTGTATTTACTTGTACGTTAACGTACATTATTATTAAAAAAATTTACAAATAATAATTAAAATAAAATATAAAACTTAATGAAACTGCTTGTTAAATACATGTACCTGAATCCCTTGAATATCATCATAATGAAGTTTAAAATTTTTGTTATGTATGCCACCTTTTGCAAAGGCATACATTACTGCATTCGCGTCATTGGAATGACTTAGCCCAAGTGAATGTCCTATTTCATGAACTGCAGTTTGTAGTAGACTCTGACCTGACTGATTGTCTGTCACCCAGGGCTCGTCATCATCGAAGTGGACATCCCCGCCTATGCTACTGATGACTTGGGCCGTGTGAGTCACAGGCCCAAAAGCATGAGCTAAAATCCCATTTTTCCCATCAAAAGGGAAATCATCTTCATGGCGTCTTCGGCTGAACCGTATTTCTATGTCAACCTACAACAGGCCAAATTTTGGAATAATTTTCTTACAGATTCATGGATTTCAAAAGAATGACTTTCGAAGGAAGCTTTTTAACTTGCGTTTTCATTAACACAATTCTTACCGTTCGATCCGAGCTTTTTTCAAATCTTAAGTTTGTTACGGCTTCCCAATATTCAAATGATCTTTGGATATCTCTATCCACGATATCATTGCTAATTCTATTTGAGTACTTGGTAATTTTATAGGTCAATTTTTTCTTTTGCCATTTTGGTGATCCCGACATAAGCTGGAACCGCAAGTTATCTAGCTGCGATCCTCTAAGCTCATCTTTGTTTCCACATCTTGGACTGATCATTTTCATCTTCGTGCTATCATCCAGCTTCCCTGTTTCATTGAGACCAGCATATTTTTGAAACTCAATCACTGCTTTCATTAACTTGTCAGGTAAAATAATATCTTCCTCAATTTTCTCATCTGTGGATCCAATATGACCGATTTCAGGTGTCCAAACATCTGGTAACTCGGTCTTTTTAAGGTAGCCAAATCGCACAAGATGAGCCTAAAAGGGAATAAAAATCATAAAAAAGTATGTATTCTTTTTCTTTAGTTAAAGTCAGATGATCTATGAATTTATATAATTGGAAAAGACTTACAATGCAGTCAGCTATTGAAAGCCGTTTGTAATCATTCTGTGCGAAATTCGTTCCAGCAATCAGGAGAACTCCTAAAAATAGAAAGCAAATTCTCAAAGCCATTGACAACGATATGTGATGAAGGCAGCTTGTCCTCGTCAACTGCCACAAAAATGATTCAGGTGACAATAGTAATTAAATTAACAAAGCGATTACACTATTTTAGATGAGTACATATTTATAGGTCATTTCCCTAGTATTTCTGCTGCTACTCTTACCTGGCTCTTGCCATAATAAAAACATGTTGCATCTTCATAATGTATGCATTTATTCTTTATTGTTAATTAGTGATATGTCACACTAAATAAATTATTGTCCGTGTTAGGTTCCTTGAATAGATACTGCACTTGTGAATAAAGTAAGCTTGCAAAATTATTTATTATCAACAGAAACTTTTACGGTTCTAGTATAAAAAATTTTTCAAGTTTTTTTACTTCCTTCAGTCTGAAGGAGCCGCCAATTTTATCAATTTTTAAGGTTTAAATATACATACTACGTGCCACACAAGTTGGCAAGATCTTTAAATTCAATGTGCAGAAATTATTCAATCAGTTAATTAAAGATGGATGTGGGTAACGCCAAATTGGGTTCGTAGCTTGAAAGAGTGTAGTGTCAATAAAGAATATATTGTGGGATTCGGATATGACCTCAGTTAAACCCATGGCCTCATATTCCAATATCATCATATCCTAAAATTCCCAACTACTAATTGATACCTGTGAGGAATATTGCTAAATTGATTTCCCAAATATGCGTCCAAACATTATTAATTATTACAGCAATTTTCCTTTTCATGATGCATGCGAGAGGTCTTTCAGTTAAAGCTATGACAATTTCTAAAGCAAAACCATCGTATAGAAAGGAACATTGAACACACTACAAGGATGATACTATCAATTATTAGTGTTGAACTTGTGGTTAAAAATTGAATTCCCGGTTGATTATCCCCATAGATATCCCCATATTATCCCCAAAAATATACCAACTTTAATTACAATTAAATTGCAATGAAAAGATAAAATTATATCGAAGTGAACCTAGAAGTATCTATGAAGGTATAAGATATAAGATTAACGACAACCACATGTAAAGGTATAGTTATGATGAATAAATGAATGTGAACCACAAGTCCAGCATTGAATGCAAATGATTTAAATAATGGAGTAATTTTACAGTACTAAACAAATAAAATAATTTAGCATTAAAATAACTGGCATTAATCCTATAGCAATTCAATAAGGTAATCACGTGTTAATGAATACACATAAAAATTAGTTCAACGGTCTGTAAAATACCGTCTTCACCGGATGAGAGAGATAGCCTTTTATATAGAGCTAATAGATCCGGACCTTTTCCTTTTAAAGTAAGTACAAAGGAAAAGAGAAACACGTATTAGCTGAACAGGAGTTACGCAAAAACTTTCAATTTCTTAATTCCTGTCCAACAGTTCAACGCATTGTCTCATTATTTTCTCAAAGGTGTGCAAAAAATATACGAGCACGTAATGTAGGCTAAGAGGTGAAGGACATTAAAGTCCCCATTCATTTTACCACGACAACATGCGAAATATATATTTATACATCGAAGAATTTATTTTCAGTAATTTCACGTACAAATGTTAAAGCATAGATAAACAAAATTTTAGATTTAGCAGATTTTAAATTTTGTTTAGAGTGCAATCTAGCAAGCAATTCGATGGTGCTCGTGACCACGTGGGCCAAGCTTATAAAATTCTATAGTATTTCTATGGTGTCGTTCCCGGGTTTCCCTGTTAGAGAAACCCTAGCCATTCCAGTATTAGAAAAAGCCCTACTCCGAGGCCCAATGGTACCTGGAAAGTCTGCCCAACTCTCAATGTCATTGGAAAATTAGCTAATTTTCGAATGAGAGGATCAACAGTTTAAAAAAAAAATTAGGTAACGTTAACCTGGCGTAAATTCTAATAATAATATTAACTTCCTAATGATTTCCTCCAGCCAAATTTTAATTCTAATACAAACTGCTGGGTGTCTTCGGACTATTTATTTGTGTAACGCATAATAACTGATTGTTAAGGTTTTTAATAACAATAATTTCACGAGGAACTTATTTTCGAAGATATGGTTTCTCACTACCAGCCTAGGCTAATCCTTCTAAATAGGTCCGAAAACACAACATTTTACGGACTGCACTTCGGTCTTAAACGTGCAAAATGCAATACTTAGCCGGAGATTTATATGCACACGAAATGATCAAAACAGTGAACTGAGACATTCAAAGAAATTAGAAACGAGTGCATGTAATAGACACAAATTTTAATTCTGACAAAGAGCTTTAACACTCGAAATATCTTGGGAGTTTTAAATATGAACATAAATTGATATAACGAAAGGAATGTTAAATAGGAATGCTTAGAGAACGACAGCTTAGAAACATTTGCGGTGTACAATAGATGGGCCAGATTCATCGTATTCTTGCTTGGAAATCCACATCTGTTGGAAGGTAGACAAGGAAGCAAGGATAGATCCACCGATCCAAACGCTGTATTTACGCTCTGGTGGGGCAATGATCTTGATCTTCATTGTGGATGGGGCTAGTGCGGTGATTTCCTTCTGCATACGGTCAGCAATTCCTGGGTACATAGTGGTACCTCCAGAGAGTACAGTGTTGGCGTACAAGTCCTAAAACAAAAAAGGGAGATATTAACACAAGTGGTTACACATATCTATATTAGCCTTAATACCCCGAAGAGAATTTACAAAGAAATGCAAGGCAACTTGCTGCTCCTTACCTTACGAATATCAACATCGCATTTCATGATGGAGTTGTAGGTGGTCTCATGGATTCCACAAGATTCCATACCCAAGAAAGATGGTTGGAAAAGAGCTTCTGGGCAACGGAATCTTTCATTTCCAATAGTAATGACTTGACCATCAGGTAATTCATAGGATTTTTCCAAAGAGGAAGATGAAGCGGCGGTAGCCATTTCTTGTTCGAAGTCGAGAGCCACATAGCAAAGTTTTTCCTTAATGTCACGAACAATTTCACGTTCCGCAGTGGTGGTGAAAGAGTAACCACGTTCAGTGAGGATTTTCATTAAGTAGTCGGTAAGGTCACGACCAGCCAGGTCAAGACGGAGGATAGCATGTGGCAAAGCATAACCTGATAAATAAAAGCAACAACACGAATGAAGTAACTAAAACCCTTAGCTTTTCTTCTTCCCAGGTATTACTCAAGTAAATTTAAACAAGCTATTTCTCTATTCTTATTACCTTCGTAGATTGGGACAGTGTGGCTGACACCATCACCGGAGTCCAAGACAATACCGGTGGTACGACCGGAAGCATACAAAGACAACACAGCTTGAATAGCAACATACATTGCTGGGGTGTTGAATGTTTCGAACATAATTTGGGTCATCTTCTCTCGGTTAGCCTTTGGATTCAAAGGGGCTTCAGTCAAAAGAACGGGATGCTCTTCAGGAGCAACTCGGAGTTCATTGTAAAATGTATGATGCCAGATCTTCTCCATATCATCCCAGTTGGTGACAATACCATGCTCAATGGGGTATTTCAAAGTCAGGATACCTCTCTTGCTTTGAGCTTCGTCTCCGACATAAGAGTCCTTCTGTCCCATACCGACCATCACACCCTGAAATCATAAAATTAATTCATTAGTCATCCATCCATTCAAACCCCGAATTTCCTTACATAATTTGTCAACAGCCTAAATCCTTTAGAAATTATTTAATTCTAAATTCTTACTAACCGGAACAAGAAATTATCTAACCCGACGAATAAATAAACCCAATTAAAACGCGAGCTGCCTGGGTCAACCAATTCATTGTACCCCGTTCATTCATCCACCCACACTTCCTCCTATCAAGATACACTTCCAACATCTCAGCTAATTGGTAACTTCCTAACAAAATGTTTTAAGTATTTTTAGACATTGACTAAGTTCCTTCAACGGTTACTGAAACCTACACTTCAACCACAGAGCCACTTGACATTTGTGGTTGTGGGCGGGAATAGGGTACATGAATACTATTGATCTATCGAGCCCCACCCCTTACAACGGGTGGGGTGGTGGTCCAACCATCCACTCCGACTAAAAGTTCTTCCCTTTACACTGGTACACCCTTCCTACACCGGAACTACATGCAGGCTTCTTCCACCAAAACCTATCAAATTATTTTTTTTTCCTCACTCCATAGCATATTCATTTCCAACGTAATAAAGTCAAGAAGCCTTAAGGATCTTTCAAAGATTATCACCACCAGATTATCATTCCACATCCTCTCAAATTTGCTTTATACAGGGAGCCTAATCCTATTCCACCATCAATTCCAATTTTATTCCTTAAATAATAATATTCCCAAAATATTCAATTACAAAACCTTGAAGTCCCCCAAAATAATCCCACCCACCCTCTCTCTCTCTCTCTCCACTCCCAATATCCCAATTAATTCCAAATGAGGTCGCCATTTCCTCCCTCATAATCCCAACTTGACCTCCACCCTCCAAAAAGGTTGTAGGGCCCAAAATTTCTTAAATTCAACACCAAATTCCGAATTCCATTCAAAATATTTACCTGATGACGTGGCCGACCGACAATAGATGGGAAAACAGCTCGGGGGGCATCATCACCGGCGAACCCGGCTTTGCACATTCCGGATCCATTGTCGACAACCAATGCGGCAACTTCGTCGTCACACATGTTGAATTAATTGATTTGATTTAACAAGTTATTCACAGAAACAAAGAATTTGTTTATTTTATTTCAAGAACAATTTATTATTCCCGAATAATTCTCACACCAATTATAAATTCTCTTTACAACACTCCCGACGTGACAGCACACTACTGACGCTTCTTTAATACTTTGCTAGCCGTTTTATAAGAATTCCAGCCAGAGACAATCTCCCAGTCGTTCACGCCATCGTGACTGTCCACAAACCCATTGAAAGGTTCACATAAGGGTTCGGACTTGGGCGGACCTCCCTTCCCTCTCCACCAATCACAAGAGTTCAACTCACTTTGACAGAACCTCCTTATATGGATTGAATATACCACGTGGCTTCTCTCTCAACCACCTTACGGAACAATCCAACTTGACAGTCTTACTCACAACCACTTGTCTCTGACTTTCTCATTCGGCTCTAGCTTTGGTTGTAAAAGTCTGACGAGACGATGAGTATACGGAGCTCATAGTATGAGGCCTTAGCCAATCACAAGACAGTCTCAGTTTATGCCCATATATGGAAGTGCGCTCATAAACATCTACTTTCATAGGCCATGGACCTTTCCCCTTCTCACAAGCCCTTCCATTCCCTCACACGAACATACAAACGGGAAAGCTTTAAATGTGCCTTGAGCTTCAACCATTTCAGCCTCAACTTCACATTCCACACTTTAGCAACGGATCCCCAAATATGGGCATGATTCGAAACCTTTATCCGTTATTATTCTGGTGCAGGAGTCTCTCTCTCTCTTTCTTTCTATATACACCATACACACGTTACTTATGTTGAAAGTTTTTGGAGAAGCCTCAACGGTCGCTCGAACCTTCTTCAAGGCATATTCCTCTCCTGCATTTCGTGTGTTTCTCTCTCTCTCTCTCTCTCTCTATATGCATTTATTTTATTCAAAGTCATGTATGCTGAATGAATGTGCATGGAGCATTCACATCTCGTTGAGGCAAAAGCTATGAACGTTGAGCATGAACTGAGCGCCCGTTTATGGAATGTACGTACATACAACTCAACTAATAAATACATATCTACATTTTATCATATCATAGCATCTTGAATTTTCTGTATGCTTTTATGGCGAGACAGCTAAAAGAGCCTTTGATGTGTACACACTGAAGGTAAGGGAAGCATTGGAGTAAATCTTTGGAGAGTATGGACATGGCAAGGCGATGTATATTTTATTATAAAGATATGTATACATTCACACATGAGAATAAGATTCAAGGAGATGGAGAGATGAGATAATTGGTAAACGCATCTCTCTCTCATACTATATTATGAGTGTGGGGAAGGCCTTTGAGTTGTTTCTTTGCATCTTACTTACTTACGTCAGTTAAAAGAATGTGCTTAGTTCTGCACAAATAGTAAATAAAGTCAATGGCTATGAGTAATGCAGTGATTAATGAAGGATTTCTTGTTTTTACTTCTTGTTTACGTTCATACTTTTTTCTCTGTATCAGCGTAGAAGTTCCTAGTATCATTCAGAAAATATTCTATTCCGGATGATGAATCAATAATAATTCATTATTGAATGTTGGAATAAATTGTTGAAATGGTCAATGGTCTTTAGGAGCAAAGCAATGCAATAATGGAAGTGAAGAGAGAAAGAGAGGAGAGCTGCAGGAAGCGTATCCGCTGCTGCCTTAACCATTGCTGGGTTGAGCTGCATGGATGCATTTCGGATCGATATAGATTACGGAGCAGAGCTATTGTTAGTTCTTTCTAAAAATAATGCAGGTACTAAAACATGTATGTATCCTAAATAATACATATTTTAAGTTATGTCCTAAAATTAGGAGGATGGGGTCTCCATAGGGTCTTATATAAATCCCAAGAATTTACTACCCTTTTGGCCCTATTTTTAATACTTTTGAGACTACTTTATAAGCCGAGAGGATATACGTTCATCCCGGTTTTAAATATGTGGAAGGTGCGGATTAAATTGTAGTTGGATAATTTAAAAGGCTCAGGGTAAATATTTTGAGGTTGGGGTATTGGAAGTTGCAAATTAGGAAGTAAATAGTTGAGTGTGGTTTTAGTATGAGTATAGTGTTATGCTTGGTCGTTTGGCTACTCAATATGTGAGATAAAAGGGCCCACAAAATCTTCCTTGCGCCTCTCTCTCTCTCTCTCTTTCTCTCTTCAACTCTCTACGTTCAATGAACTAACGATTTTTCGTCGGGGAATAAATTAATATATGTGTAAATGCCGGCATGACTACTTGAGCTACAGGGATTTTCTAGCATTCCTTTGGAGCACACTGGAGTTTATATTCTGCAGGAGGAGACACTTTTTACTTAAGATAAGTTGGCAAATTCCGAACCCATTTCTCAACTACATTGAGAGATATGAGTCCTCTGGGGATGATTCTTTTTTCTCCCAAATGATAAAGATGCAATTTCGGAAGAGAAAATAAATGAGTCAGTTTTATCGAGCTTTAGTTTTCTATAAAAGGCTCATTCCCCTCTCAGGCTATCACTATTACAGATTTTTTTGGGAGCATTTCTCTCTAATTTGCACATATGTATATGAGACCCATTAGGAAGCGGAGTATGATTGAAAATGAGCAAGATCGTTTACTTTATGAGAGAATAAATCAATGAGGGTTTGGAATTGATGATTTTTTTCGTAAAAGGTAAAAAAAATGTTTTGATGCACCAGTTAATCATTTATAGTAGAGTAAGTAGGAATTAAAATGCTCTAGTGATATATGAATCATGCCTCGTCCATCTCTCTCTCTCTCCCCCTCTGGTATAGTTTGATCTGATTGAATTCTTGTGTGACGTAGAATCTACTTTTTTGGGAGTAATTTTTGTATTATCAGGTCACAACGAAGCATAGGAAAAGTGCAATCTGCAATAGTATAAGTGAATTTACGAGTAACCAGATTATCTGAGGTAAATGGTTGGGCTGGGAGAGGTTTTCTGCAGACTGCATTGAGGCCTGGGTTATGATCATTTATAAGTACATGTACATAAGTACCTCCAAAGATTTCCTTTTTCAGGGTTTGTTGAGTTGTATGTATAGAGGATGAATTTCTAGGGGGGATACTCTTTTCTTAATATGTACTATACTATATAGTAGCGTGTGTGTGTGTTTTTTTTTCCTATTGTCTAAATAGTCAATATATATTATTTACTTGTAGTTTCTCTCTAAGATACCCTTATATGTATGCATTTTATTTTGGAGATGCAATTCAAGTTGAAACTTCTTCAAGGTGCAATTCCCAATCTCATCTACAGGTTCAGTTGAATGTGAAGATTCAGAGTTTATTCTTGTACATACGGACGGTGTGGATAGGGATAGGAAAATAGCAGCCACCGGCCGGTTAGGATTTTTCTCTTCCACAACTTTATACTTACAGATATACACAATTGTGTTTATACCTTCAGATGTTTTTTCTTCTCTTGAACCATAGCAGCAGCGGAGCTCTACAAAGACAAGTAAAATGTTATGTAGAGCCTGTGAATATATTTGAGAAACTACAGGCTTCTCAAGACTTGTTGTAGATATACATAGGGCTCTTATGTTTTGTTCTGGATTTCTATATGTTGAAACTTGTAGCCAGTGGAAATAATGGGGAATGAATGTGTACAAGAAGCTCTGTGAGTGTTGGATGCATATATAGTAAGAGAGTCAAGTCAGACTATACTTTACTCCTTCATATGCCCCACTTTGGCCTTCCTTGTCTTCGATTCTTTGTACCTTATACATAGCCACGGCCAACAAACTTTTGATTGCTTCTCAAGCCCGTCTCTCTTTTTCTCGCTTATCCTCCGTCTTCTGTTTCCTTACGTCTTCCTTCCCTTATATACACAACTATATAACAAACCTCACATCTTTTCATAGTTTTCATTCTGATTGTGAGTTATTTTACATGTTCCTATGTATACTACACATTCCCATCCTCTCACCAACAACTGTACAAAAGGAAAGTCTTAAAACTTTACTTTACTTCTCTTCTTCGTCTGATTCAGTTTTCTTCATTTCAAGGGAGATTTTTGTTTGCTTGAGCAAAAATCGTAATTGGAATGGTAAGTACAGAGCTTTACTTAAAGAGAGGAGAGTATCATCATCATATAGAGATGAGGAGTAGAGGCATCCACCGGTGCATTGCTCAAGTGTATAATGTTATCTTGAACTCATCGTTCCCTTACCATGTACTCGAATTTTAGCTGATCATGTAATTAAAAGGAACACGTGCACAATTTTTAATGAGCATCTCATAATTACTACATTACTTTAATAATAAGTTGATATCTCCCACCGCACCATAGAGCTATAGTTTCCCCTGAATTTTTCTCTATCTCCGTATCAACCGGGGGGATAATATGAGGGAAGTTACATATTTTGTGAAACTATAAATTTTGTGAAATAATTCAAGAGCCAAATCCTTAGAAAATTATCAACGGTCCGTTTGGGATACATATTATGAATAATAAAGAGCTTGTGGCATGTTTGGCTTCAAAGATTTTTCTTCTCTTCCACCATCCATTCTTATTCTTCTCTCTCTCTCTCTCTCTCCTTCTTTGGGAGAAGGGAATGGATGAAGTTGAGATAGGAAGGCTCTTCAATTGAAGAGACCACATGTCGATGCCAAGTGTTATTTTTTCTTATATTTTCTCCTCTTATTTTAAATGATATACTCAATAGGGCTCGGGATATTTGACGTATGCAACGGTATGAGAATAGTTTATTCATATCCGAACAACTAAAGGAGTTTTATCCTGTCATTTGTTTTTGTCATGTTCACAAAAGCAAAGATTCAGTGTGAAAATATTTAGATGGGAAAAATGCATGCCCACGTAGTACGCATAATAATAATGCACCAGTTGTGACTAATCGTTAGATTTTTGTTGTGAATAGATATATGTATATTGCATATGAGTAAGAAACGGAACTATGAGACTGTCCTCTCCTCATCAATAATATGTGAGTAATATATTTGTCTCGGCTTTTTTTCTTCAGAATGTAAACACATGGAAAAAATGGGTGTGAGTGTAGAAGTTACGTCATGTCAAAGATAAAATTAAACTTGACACTGATCATGTAGTAATTCTAAATGGCTATTATACGACACAATTTTTAACTATGTGAAAAAAAGGTTGTAAAAAATTCAAGCTTATTTGTTGTTCTGTTCATGAAGTGAATGCATAATTATTGCTAAAAACTGGCTGGGTGTGAAGAACACAGTTCTGGTTTCTGTATATCCCATCGTTCTGCTTTCTTGACTGGTTTTCCGACGCATTGATTAACAGGGGCATTTAATTTTTTCTCTGCCTATTAACTTCTATGTAGGAAAGTTGCTAAATACAATAAATGTAAACTTTACTTAGGTCATCAGCAAAATGAGAGAGACTTTGAGTCGATTCATAAACAAAGTTTCAATTTTTGTCAAGGTTTTGTGAGTATTTGTGATTTTTACCATATTTTCCCAAGGTTATGACGTACACACACACACACACAAATTATAAGCTTTGTAGATCAACATGTTTTTATATTAGTTATATACTCACCAAAGGATCTAATAAAAATATATATGATGGAACCGTCCACGCCAAACGGATATTATTAACTTCAACTTTCATCAGCTTTTTCCTTCCTCTCCTCCGCAGCAAAAAGGGTTCTCTCTCCTCATACCTTTCTGACTGGGTCGATGCTACATACTAATTTAATTACAAGTTAATTACTACCTTCACATTTTTTCCACTCCCAATAATATACTAAAAGAATTAAAAAAAATAGCTTGGGAGTATCAGATATATTTTCCAATTGAGCCTCGATTTCGTTATTTCATTTCAAGTGCTGTCTGTTACCTTGTAAACATAGCATATGTATTGAATTTAAATAGGGAGTAGTAGCAGTAGTAATAAATATGTAGGTAAAAAGTTTTCATACCTGTTTTAAATCACAACCTGCTAACGAGTTACTTAATGTACTTGTGCACACACACACACAGCTGATTTAATATATGAGAAACAATGGGGTTAGCATGCCTTCAGTATCAGGTTGTTTGGTTCAATTATTACAAGTTATACCTATTGAATTCATCTCTGACTCTACTTTATTGGAACAAGTGTATTACATGTGAAATGTATGACCACACATTGCCTCAAAGGTGCAGACATACCAAATTATTACGGTTGACTATGTGCGTGAGTTCAGCAAACTTTTTCGGGTGTGTTCAGTTCAAAAGAGTAGTTGTATGTGGATGTGTGTCACATCAATTTTAGAATTAAAGCCTGGGTTTTATCACTACGTCAAAATCCATCCTTCCTATGAGACACTATTAAGTCACATTATATATATCGTCGGCGAAAGTCCAAAAGGAGCTATATGCTCAACTCGCTTATTATACATGGAAGTACATGCTAATTCCCGTTTAAGCGATTTCTGCATATAGCTCCTTTTGGACTTTCGCCGACGATTTATAAACAGCTTGACAAATTTTTTCTCTACGAGTACAAATGGCCTTTAATTCTTTATCATGACAATAATGTTTACCCTCAACTATCTCCATTCCATTGTTATATTACTTGTCGTATATGTTTCACCAACTCGAGATTGACATTGTGATTTTGGACCTTTTCAATACTACCAAACATGGTAAATAAAAAGTATAGGGAAATTATTTAATACAATTAGTACATACTTTCCCTATCTATACAAAGACCCACATATGGTCATACTCAACATACTATTATTTACTATATTATTTACTCTTAAGTCAGTCAGAGTCAGTCCTCCATATGAATTTTATGTACACATCCAAACCGTCAACCATACTTTGTCCCTGTCAGCTTCAAATGGCTTAAATTATCTCCGTGCATATCATCTGATATGTTATACTTTCGTGTAAAAAACTAATGGATTTGTGAGTATAGATCGTGCATAAGAGTCTCGTCCTTAGAGAGGGTCTTATTAAAATCCTACATATTAAACTTATGTACTGGTTTTGACTTGACACGCTATTATTTTCTCGGTGGAATCTTTCTAATTTATTGTTCCATGATGACAATAATTTTCCTTCAGAGATAAAATGAGTAGAAGGAGATATAAAAATGTTGCAAGGAGGAGATTGTAATAATACTATAGGATTTGTTATTACATGAGTACTCTTACGAAATTAATTCATGAATGACTCTCTCGAGTGTTTATTTCTATGTAGAGTGTATGGGCTGTAAAGCGTTTGTAATATTGATCCATCATAATCATGCTGGCCCTGGTAAAGACAATCACACTTTTGTGTTACTATCTGTCTCTGCATTTGACAAACATAGTGCTGTGGGTGATTTGTAAAATTATTGGACCTTTGAGCCTCTCCGAATATTACGACATATCAACTTCCAAATCATTTTCTTTCTTCCTATCCTTGCTATTATCACAATTCTCAATTGAATATACGGAAGGGGGGACGAGGATGAGAAGAACTTGAGGAATGTTGTAGAGTTGAGAGCTCCTCTGGATTTTAGTGCTTCTCCGAATACCTTCCCTTATGGAGCTTCGCTTTGTAATAATATTTTCCCTCAGCCTGTATTTCATTTCTTATATTTACAAGAACTGCAAAAGTATATGGTCATATTATTTTTATGTGTACAAAAGTTACGTTAACTTTAGCAAAAATAATACTGATGTAAAACTAATGCACATCAAATTAAAGTACAAGGAAATATTTGGAAAATTAATAATTTAATATGAAGTTTTGTACATTTTATTTATTTTTAAACATAATAGGAGATATTTTTTTTCTTACTTTTTCCCTAATCAATTTCAAGGGAAGTTCCTTGTATGAATATGTACACACATGTACCGGATTTATGGTATTAACATAAGTAATTAATATTACACGCATATATACACATGTATATCCATAGTAAATAAATATACGAATTCGCCAAGTTAATTTGCCGTATGCTGAATGTCAGAAGCCTGAAAGTCAAGTAAATGCACATAAGGAAATGTATGAAGGATAATGCACTCCTTAATTAGTGTTACATACGCTTGCCTCCATTAAAAATAATCTTGGACTCAAAAGCCATATTAATAATACGTTGTGATTCAGCACCGCAAAAACTCTGTTCTTGTACTCCGTGGTGTGGGTCGATCAACCTGTTTAACAGAATTTGACTATGTTATAAGACCAGACCTACGCTAGACATTTCATATTCAGTATTTGAGTAACCTACGCGCTATGCTCTTACATGGGATCTCTTCACGGCACAACAAGCACCAGTATATTAAGAGTTGAGAAAAAAATATTACAGCAAGGATAGTACACCTTTTTTTGTGTGCAAGGCATTGTATTGTGTATAATGTCCTTTACCTGAAATTCCCCGTTGCTTTCCACTAGAGTCCAGAAATGACCTTGTCTGAATAAATATACCCGGTTTAGGAAAACTAGCGCCGCATCTATTCCATCATCCGTAATTCCCCATTTGGAAATTACACCGGGAAAACTCATCGGAGCGGGATAATTTTTTAATAGGAAGAACATATTGCCTTTGATCACATAGACGTCATCTTTCCAACGGAAAGCAGCATCTATCGGTAAAGGTATTCCCGAAAAAGCTCTTCGGCCCCTTTCTGAATCCGAATTAAAATTTCGGTATCTCCGGATTTCGTTTCCCTGCGAAAGAAGTAGAGAAAATAATTTTAATAATTTATTATTTACTAGCATGTCAATATCTCTCAAACCTATTTTTTTCAGCTAAATTATTTGTAGTACTCCCAACACATATAATCACACTAACAATTTAGTTGGGTTGGTACAAACACTTGAAAGTAAAAAACCCTAAAAAAATATTTATTAGTATTTGGTAAAATATTATTTTAGATGACAAAATGTTTCGTTGATGCTTACCTCAAAGAAATATGTAAAGCCACTTGGAGTTGTAACAGCGGCATCTACCCTATCACTAAGCAATCCTCGAAACTTTGACTGCGACCGATGATTTCCCATAATAACACCATTTTTGCTTACATGAATTGCATAACAGCCTGGAAAAGTTAATTAATTTTTAATCAATCATTCCCCAAGGCAAGGACAGCTCCAAAATTTTAAACTTGTAACCTGAGAAAAGGTAAATCTGATCATTCTCCAAAACGGTAGCGGCATTGATTCTGAAGTCCTCACTACAAGGATCAGGCCTAACAACACATCTCCGTAAGAAATTCCTCCGGGGATGTATAGTAGCGTCCTCAAAACGAACACTACCATTATCAATTTTCCCCTCCGTTGTTTCTTCCGGTTCTGGTAATGAATACAGGCTCTGCATACAAATTCGAACAAACACATTAAATTCTTAATATTCTCAAACGCAAACATTTTGTCCATTTAAAAATTTCTACCAGACCCGAAGTCCTCGAATGTCATCTGTTTCTAGCTTCAAATCTGGGTCGAATTCCGGCTCCATCGGAGTCATAACGGCTGTGCCGTTCATTGAATGTGATAATCCAAGACTATGCCCGATTTCATGAACGATTACCCAAAAGTAATTTGAACCATCAAATTTCCCTTCCAAATCCCAATCTTCTTCTTCATCTACATGAATATCTCCGTAGAGACCTTCGCCAGGGGGGAAAGCATGAGCGAGAGTTTCACCTATAGAATAATTATTATATTTTGAGACTGAATTTGTTTTAAATAATTCAATCAATTACAAATCAGCCGGATCCGATTTACCTGGTCCGTCAAAGGGGTCGTTATCGTTGTGCGGACCTGTCACAAACCTTATGTCAATATCCACCTGAATTGTGTACAAGACAAATCATTCTCATGACTCTACTGTACCTTATTTTTATCCTTTTGAGGATTTATTGTGCTGATTAATGTGTTGGTGTCATGTGTCATTTTAATATTGTAAAAAATATTTTCAAAGGTTTGCAATCAATTTCGTAGAGCTCACAGTGCTAGTAGAAGACGAATCAGAAGCATTGGAAAACCGAAGGTGACTACCTGAGGCCTCTTGCCACATTTGGAAAGCTCTGGTTGTTAATTGATTGATTATGTGTCGATTCAAGCTAGTGTCGGAAGGATATCTTGTAATTGCGTATGTAATGTTGGGGTTGCTCCATCTTCGACCCTCCTCATTAACCACGAATCGCTTTTGTCTGGACGATGTGGGGGTAATGTCAGCATTTCCGCAACGTTTTGCATTCATCATTTGCAATGTGTTGCTATCGAGAACCCCGGATTCGTTCAGATGCATCACATGTTGAAACATCTTCAGAGCTTTATAAGCACTCTGTGGGTCGTCTGCACTTGAAACTTGATTATTGATGAATTTTGGTGTTCTTACAACGTAGCCATACTTTTTCAAATACATCTATCCAAAAATTTTAATGAGGAAATAAAATCATAGCATAATTAGTGATATGAATAAAATAATATTGATAATGAAAGCGATTAGGACAATCCTATGTCAAAAACTAATAATGACATCCTTATATTAGAATAGTTTCATAAATCCTAAATAAGTCCAAACAGTTGGATTTAAAAATGCAGAGCATTAGCAATCCCACAGACTTCATCGAAGTAAATCAATGAATTTCAAGAACGGCTATAAACCAATTAAAGTTTAGAATCTTCATGGTCAAGTATGCATTTAGTGTAAATAGCTGCCAAATGAATTTAATTTATTGAATTATTATTATTGAAGAACACCGTCGCCTTAATTTAAAAAGCAGCTGCATTGATATTGAATGTTTGAAAATAGTTCCTTCACTAGTACTTGAGCCGGAGAAATGCTAAAATTTTGCTTACCACTGCTTCAGCTGCATTTTTGATAGGAAAACCAGATATGCAAGTGAATGAAATTTGAATGAGGCATAATATCTGTAGAGAGCGGTATCGCATTTTGGGTCTTGGCTCGTTCCTTCAATGTAATGAACAACATCAACTTTGGTATATTAAATAAATTAGCAAGTCAAGGTAGTAAACATAAAGATCCTTTTACACGAGATGAACACGCCAGTTCAATTCTATACAAACAGGTAAAAATATTTGTTTACCTGTTTTTTCTTAATTCAGTATACAATAAGACAGGTCTCCCGTCAGCAATACGGTCTAAAGTGTATTTTACAATTACAAATTTTTATGAACCAATTTTATTACCAACAGTAAATTATTAAATTCGTGCAGCCGACTAATGTCAAGTATTATGCTCTGGTATTATATGGTAAACATTCGTAAACCCGGAATCAAGTCACTACATTGCTGCTAAAACCGCACCGTAAAAGTTGGGATTGACCGCAGGGGGTAGTAAAGCGGAAATTTTTTGCGTATAAGCTTCTTGATACTCTTGGTCCACAAAGCTTCCGACAAACCCTATACCGATATTTAATTGGTGGTGCCTGAAAAATTGTCGTGGGGACGTGAAATAAATTTATGGATAAATATATCATTTCTTGAGGAGTTGCCTTGGGTCCATTTAGCCTTGCATCATTAACCGCCGCCACAGGGACGGAGCTTCGAATAGGAAATACATAGAAGCAGTTGAGCTAACAGCTAACATCCATAAAATCAATTAATAACAGAATCAGTAAAGTTTGGAACTGTTTTGATGTCGCCAGCAAATATGCTGCACGTACTAGAAAATATATTAGACACCTGGAAGTTCGTTTGTATTAACAAAGGTCATGACTAAAAAGCTTAGGTTAAAGATCATTAGATCATTATCATGAGATTTAGCCCAGGTGTATTTAACTGGGTTAAGTAGTTTCCACAATTTATAATTAAAATTTCAACTGTTTACAAATGCAAATGCTATACATTTTTAGTATAAGATTTCTATGTTTTACAGTTAAAATATTACGAGAAGTGGGATATTATTGCCTGTTGCCTGTATAGTACAAAAGAGATTAGTTTTTTAATGATCGGCTACCTTGATTACGAATATTTCATATCGGTACGTTTGGTACTGACGAATTAATTAGTTGGAAGGCCCTGCGCGGCTGCCTTAGCTGCTGCGAATCAAGATGTTTACGCAACTTTACTCCCCAAAATAATTATTTTTACGCAAACGTAAAAAAGAACTTTTCACACTTCATTTTTTTAAACGGATATATTTTAATAAAAAATTCCAAGGTATTGCAATAATTTGCAATATTGCGAAAAAGCAGCGGCAGAGTCTGATCTGAGTGGGCGAGTAAGAGGAAGAGGAACGAGGGGCTCCTCAAGGCGACCTCACAATTGAAAACCCTATTCCCATATTTGTCATTCAATTTTTACATAAAAAATTAACACTAATTAAATCCTAAATCATCCCGAAGAAGTTAAAGAAATTGCGTTTACACACACAAAAGAAAAGGAGAAAGATCAGATTGCAGCGTGAGGACGGAAATCTTGATGAGGTGGATGTGGGATGGAGAGATGTTAAGGAATTAGTGTGGCGTATTATTCTCTTCAAATTTAATATCCTATTAATTCGAAGAACTAAATTTACCAGTAGTTTTCAATCATGTGTGTCTCATGCGGGCGGCGCGGCCCAATTTACGAGGTGAGTAGAAATTTTTGCACCATTGACATTCATCGATGATTTTTATACCCGGCAAACTAATGATATTTTCTTTTCCAGTGCAACTTGTCCGGTTGCCCCAAAGGACCATGTCAAGGAGTAAGTTTTGCATCATCGCTATTGCTGTATAAAATACATTAATAATAAATACACCAAAATACAGCAATACATACTTTTCAAAGTTAATTTCGTTAATTCACATGCTTACATATATCTGCAATGTTATTCCTGCATTTTCTTTGATTTTAGCGAAACATTTATGATATGATCCATGACCCTTGCGCAAAACGAAGCTGGAATTGTTGCAAAGCTAGTGTAAGTTCCAATCTTCAAGACAGAGACCACGTACTATTTGAATTTAAAGGAAAGCAGGAATATTTAATAACCAATGTAACTTGTCAATTGCTATTAGATTTATGGAAAGTCCCACTGTGGCATTGCTCCACCAGATTGGTGCAGCCCCCACCCTCCTTGCTGCAGGTTTCCGCCAAGGCGATGCCCACCACCGCCACCTCCACCGGCTAACTGCAACAGCTGTCATCGATGCAATCCAAATCGCGCTTGTGGTTTTATAGTGAAACCATCTATCTATCCTTGTGGTCGGCCTTGTGCCTGCCCCATAGACGATGGTTGCCCTTGTCCAGGTTGCTGTACTCCTGGTGCCGGAGGTTGTTGTTCCTGCGCTGGTTGCTGCACCAGCTCGCGCCCCACGTGCTGTCCAAAATGTCAATGTTGCGATTGTTGTAACCCTTGCTGCATTCCAACTGACTGTCCTAGGACACCAAAATGTTGTCCATATCCAGATCCGTGTTTGCTTCCTTGTCACGTGTCCAGTCCCGTTTGCTGTCGCCCTGCTTGGAAGAATATCGCACTCAAGTCAAATCCTTACTGTGCCGATCCTTATCCTTTGCCACCTCGCTCGTTTAGGTAATAATTTGGGAAAATTACTTAGGTTTCCAACAAACTTTTATTCTATTTTTTAGATTAAAGTTAAGTCACTAATTATTGTTTCAATTTCTTTTTTAAGGTACAAATGCTGGACCTCTCAGTTTGACAGTAAAGTTGATTCGAACTTGTGCGCCTCCAGATACTCATCGAGATGTGATAAAAATGGATGCAACATGGTCATTGTACAGCCTCCAGCTTGCGAAGAATGCTCTTCCTGTCCATGCCATCCTTGCTGCAGCTGCTGCTAATTTTTACATACCATCAAATCAACATAGCTAAATCCGAGTAGAAAAAGCGTCGTATCTATTTGGCAAATAATCCGTTCCTGAATTCGTATTTAAATTGAGAATAAATTTTTGATTTTCGCATGAATCCAGAAATATTAAATGTGTCAAGTTGCATCTCAAATTGATATATGCTCGTAACTAGTAGGCGGATGATAATTTTAAAAAATTTACTCTCAGGTCAAATTAAAACTAAAGATAAAGTCCACTTTATTACAATTTTTAAATCGACGTTGTTGTAATACATTCAACATTACTTGGAGAAAGCACATTCAAAACTTTGAGTACACCCGGAGCCGCAAGGTTATTACTATGATCCCCAAAGCCATTCTTGACCTTTGCAAATTCTTTATGAACATCGTCAATTGAGTCAATATCCCCTTCCTTTTTCATGTTTCTGCTTCCGTCATCTCCAAAATGTTCCCCTTTGCCCACATAAGGCGGCGGACCTCGACTATTTCCACTCCTATCTGAATCCTGCTGTCGACTCCTGCTACTCTTAATTTCATCCGCTGTCAAATCCGATACTGCCACTGACCCTGTAGAAACTTCTGAGAGATCATCCAAATCATCCTCACAACAGCCGAAAGTAAATAGGTCATACAGACAGAAGTAGCAAATCCATCCCGTGTACAGTAAGCGAGCGAGTCCATTTTTGAGAAGCATCAAGGCTTTTAAAGCATGCAATACCGTGGATGAGAAGAAAGCCATGAAGATTAATCCCGAATTTGAGTTCCCAGTTGGGCCTACAATCCCTGTTAATCTCAAGGGTTGACTTAGTAATGGAGAATCGCCTTCACAGTAGAATAACCATATAGTCAGAGGAAGGAAGATGTATTTTAAAACTAGAATCCGACCTCTGGTGACATTCTGGAAATTAAAGCTTGAGGAAAATTCATTTACTTTTCAAAAACATTTAAATTGCATTTGAATAACTTTTGACCCACCTGATACCAAAAATATGGACTTTTATTTTTATCTACTACGGAACACAACTTCTCTGCAAATAGCTCGCAAACGGTGACTTGAATTACCCAAAATAAAATGGAAATTCCAGTGATGACGCTATACACAGTCGAATGATCTCTTATCCAATCAAGTGGTATCCATGAATGAACCAAGTAGAATTCCAAGAAATACACTAAAGTATAAAAGGATTGGAGGACCTAGGATTTATAAAATATTACAGCCATTAACTCTTTTTTTAGCTATACTATTCATTTATAAAATATTTTAACAAAACTGTGTTTTAGCACCATTGAATATCCAATAACAAGGAGACATTTCCAACTAAATACGGGGACCCTCTTGCAAAGGATTTTATATGGCTTGGTGAGACTGACAGAAAATAAATGGACGAGGATAGCCATGCAAATGAGGAAGTTCTTATTTTCATCCCAAAGAATTAAAATTGATACCACCACCGTCACAGTCTTTGGACCCCTAGGCCTCCATCCTGCCTCGGAATTTTGCAGGTGAAGCCGAAATATTTCGACAAATGCGAACAAGCCGGCCATTACGTAAATCAACTTGGTAACCTTTTCAAATAATATTTCCAATAATTATTTTAAAAACTAACTTATCTCCTGAGGTTTTATGCTCACTTGAATTATTTCGAATAAAAAGGACTACTTACTTTCTTCAGAAAGGACCAGCAACTTCGCTCGTAATTATCTCCGGGGTAGATCACTTTGTAGTAAAAAACCAAGTGAAACTTGCTTAGGTAGGAGAGGAGGCTGAGGACAATGAAATTGTCAATATAAATCGGTAGCTGCTTTCCCAAGCAATAGTTATACGTGAGATTGAGACCAAAGACAATTCCACAGCTCAAGAGCAGACAGGTTACGAAGGATATGAGGTGAAAAGCCTGTTCAAACATGAAATGCAGGGAAATGTGTAGTTGATAATATTTGCCAGGTCTATCAATTTTGCTCTTACCATTTTTACCCTTCTTACCATGATAGCCACGAACATTCCCAAGCTAATGATGACGTTACAGATCCCTTTCACAAAGATTTTGCAACTGCTACATGCCATTATGAATTCTGAACCACAAATAATTGTAGAAATATTTGACTATTATTAAGTCACTAACACGAATTTATACACTTGCTTATTTTTCAAGATATTTGATCAGAGCCAGGGTTAGACTTCATTGCTTTTTATATTTCTCATTTAAATCGACCATCAGAAAGAATAAGTCATATCCACTCCAGTCCCCTTGCACCTATCATCACTCCCTTCATTAATGAAACGCTTTTGCACAAACATTTCTTCAACTCTAATCTTCATCCTCTGTACATCTCTGAGTAACAATGCAAAAACCTGATAATGACAATACTTTTAGTGTAAGTGCAAATTGCAAAATATTATTCTTTATTTAATATTTCTGCAATACCTTGTGGCATTTCAAGACCTCAAAGATTTTTCTTTTTTTTAAAATCTAAAGTAAGAACCATAGGCTGTGCATTTTGCAAATAAGATACCGAATATATTCGTAAAGAAACAGCGTATAGATGGTAATAATATTCTCAATTATTTCTCCTTATATTTTTCTGGATTTCAAGGAGAACGTGTACGTGGTACGTGTGGTGGCTAGTTGCATATTATTACGCTTTGGTCGAAAGAATATGTTGCCTTCGCGCCTCCGGCAAGATTCCGTTGCGCGTTGCGTTGCTTAAAATGCTAAAATCCTATCCTTAACCCATTAAACCACTGCACTGTACTGCACTTTGATCAAGGCAAGGCAAAAGGCAAGAAAGGACAAGGACAGCAGCAAGTTGCACTTGTTTCGTTGAATTGTGAGCCAATTTGATTTTTACGAAGATGCGTTTTTTATGACTGGCAAGCTTTAGAATTTACAACTTTTGAAAATTCGCTTGCTTAAAAAAG
>JAQFXU010001418.1:0-29393 GCA_034693705.1 Spatulosminthurus flaviceps | reverse complement strand
TAATTTGCGTTGTAAAAGTGTAGGAATGATGTGGAAATGAATTGTAGAATTGATGACACTACGAGAGTTTATGTAAAGATAAATTAATCAGTTAATGAGTAGCCAGTCAAGGGCTTGTTTATTTCATTATTATTAGGACTGGACCAACATGGAAGTGTGTATTTACATACGGAGATTTAATGCATAATGATGGTAAAGTTTTGCAATGCAAATATTGGCACATCGTTGGAGTTCATCATTCGCTGTAATATTAATATTTCCTTTCTTTGTATAAGATAAATACTATTTGAGGTGCTCATACTTTTTCTGTGTAAATGGAAAGTGAAACTAGTCGTCAAAGTAAGGAGACGTGCAGTAATAATTGTGTAGAACAGAAGTGGTAAACACTACACATAGTTTATGCACATGAAAACTACAAAAAATCCATGCAAGATTGGAGGAACTAGACTTCTCTAAACAAAAGTATGGGTAAAGATTTGTTTGGGAGAGGAAAAGGATAAAAATAAGCGGGGATGATGATGAGAAGGAATAGAAGGATCAGCGTATCTTTGGCATGGTCTTCTGATATAGAGCTTTGATGTTGCAATCAAAGGAAGACATTAGGGTTTGCATTGCTTTCATGTCACAACTCTTTGGACCCTTGCTGATCCTGCTGAGTGATGGATGGTTACTTTTATTCACGTCTCTCATGTCACCCTCCTTTGGGATGCAATTTACTGGTAGTGATACTCCATCGTCAGAACTTGCTTTTTGAATGTATTACGTTATATAGATATGCTTGAGGAGGAAATTATACTTATAGTAGGGGGAAGTAACTTGAAGAGCCTTTGCATGCTTCCTTGTTGAGTTAGGAAATTTTATGAAAATAGAATATTTGCCCGCCTGCTGATGTATCATCGATCTCGTCTTCTTTTTAAGTCGTTTTATTAAAGCTCTCTCACTTGTTAGCATCACTTTCGCTTTGGAGTGTGTTAAAGGAAAGAGATAGGAACAGCTCACGTGCAAGTTTCAATTAAAATTAGTTTTTTCTTCGCCCTATCCCTCACTCTGGCTGAGTGTGTCTCTCACTTTCTTCTTAGAATATTATTATGATTATTATTATTATTATAAGGATTCTTTTGAGATCAGGTTCCGGAGTTTAGTGCCAAATTGGGTGGGGGAAAGTTGTTCAGTTTTGAAAGTTTAAAGAGGCCTTCTTTGCTTGGTATATATTTGGCTGATATGTGAATGTGGAGCTTATAATTTAATGTAGTATCTTATATGAATTGTTGAGATAGGAGGATGTCTTGAGGCGGTTTGAGGAAATATGAGCTATTTCAACTTTTTGAGGAGAAAACTTGAGGGATGGGAAAGTGGAGAAAGCAAGTTGGTGGTTTGTGTGTAAATGTGCATGAATTCTTGTACGTGCTTTTGTGTAGGCGTACTTATAAGATTTGGTTGGAGGGGAAGTAACTGACAACTGGGAATTTTTATTGTGGGTATTTTCTATAATGGTATGAAGCGTGATGGAGGAAATCGTATTTTTAGCTTTTTTCTTTGAAGGCCGTTCTTTTGATATTTAGTTTGGTACTTCTACTTTGGAAGCTAGTCTGTATTAATCTAAGGGAGCATGTAAAGATTGTGTGGAAAAAGTTGGGGGAGAAACTATAATCCATGCAAATCGGTTTCTCTGCACATGAGTTGCTGCCTGGCATTTTTTCCTGGGAAATAGGTATATTTAAGCTACTTGTAAGCGTAAGATGTGGACTAGTCCAATCTATATATTTGTATGGGACTTTTGTATGGATTGGGACATACAGTAGGCTCTGTATATTAAGTACATATGTAGCTAGAGTAGAAGGTAAAAGAGCAAGGCATTGAGTGTGTACACAACGTTGCGGGCTTTCAAGTCTGTAAGGACTAACTTGTTATCTGACATTTTATGGGAAAAGAAATGTCGCAATCGTTGTCTTTCATTCCAATTTTTTTTATCTATCGGAGTTTTCTCTTTCTCTCGTTTCGTCTTCTCCTCTTTCTTCTGGGCCGTCTTTCGCTTCCTCATCGTCGTCTGACTGAGCCGAGTCCTTCTTTTCCTTCCATGGCTCAAGTGATTTATGAATATTGGAATGGCGACGTCAGCTCTGGACTTGTTTTTTCGAGTCTCTTTTTCCCGTTTACGTACATAATACTAATATAGGTAGTATCTTGTGGGGCTTAATAACGTAAAATATTGATAATGTGTGTATGCATACATTCAGACGTGGTACGGAGGCACATGCATTCTTGCACCCTCTTTGCCTATATGGGTGATCTTTGAATTTTGCCACGCGGAGACAGACGGAATGAAGCGATCGGGAAAAGGGAAAGGGAAGATTTGCTGGGATGAATACCCTTTTACTATAATAACACTTCTTGTACATTCACCGTGGAGTGAAATGGCAGGAGGAATTTTCCAATGGAAATTTTGGCACTGAGGTTTGTACGAAGCCGTGGATATGCGTGATTTTAGTGGCTTTATAATATGTATGTAAGCAGCAGTAGTGGTGGTATCTTTGGGAAGTTGAGTCGGATATGTGCTATTGGATGCAAGGAGGCATGGTGATGACACGCGCCATTTGCATTTAGAAAATGACCCGTAAAACTCCCCCACTTCCTCCTCTTGTCCTGACCGTGTCACCTCTTTCTTTCTTCCTGACGTGCAGTGATGTTGCCTTTTTCCTTTATA
Source organism: Spatulosminthurus flaviceps (assembly GCA_034693705.1). NCBI lineage: Eukaryota > Metazoa > Arthropoda > Collembola > Symphypleona > Sminthuridae > Spatulosminthurus > Spatulosminthurus flaviceps. The sequence goes on along the minus strand of JAQFXU010001418.1, from coordinate 26,689 downwards.
TGGAATTCATGATTTTTTTTGGCTTAGTGTATATATTTAATGTATGTACAAGCTTCCCTTTGGTTAATGAAAAGTGATTTCTTCAAAACGTTTAGATAAAGTGAAGCAAGTTTAGACCGCTCCAGTGACTGTAGTAGTGCTTACGTGGTAAAGCAAAAGTTTTTCTATTACATGTGTAAATAATTTTCAGTTAGACATAGAGCATATGGAGACGTAAGGTGTTACCGTGCTTCTCCCGGAAAAGACTTAAATGCGTGAGAAAAAGGGGAATAAGAAGAATACGAAGTAACTGGAGGAAGTAATTCTCGGTTTGGATTATTGTTAAGGATTTACTTGAGAGCTTACTGCTGTGCGATAAAATCTGATGTGGATGTGTCGGATGTCTCTCTAGTCTCTCTAGTTCTCTTTTTGAACTAAAATGAGACGAATTTGGTACGATAAGTAATTTAATAGGTTGGACATGCAAGGAGACTTAAAGAGTGGGTGATTTTCTTCTCATATAGGCAAGCAAGCGCACACACGTGTATTAATATAGTACTACCGTTATGGAAGAGTAAGTTTTTGATTGGAAGTAGGCAAGTTGAAAGAATAGCACACTTACATTCTGGATTTCCAGTGATTGTACATAGCTACATCCTTGTGCTACAAAGAAATCAATTGCATACATCCTCAGCCGATTTACTATGTGTTTGATCTGATGCGTCAGCAGGAGGTTACTAAATTCTGTCTTTTGATGAACCGTAATGTGTATTCAGATTTAATACCGTAGTTTTCTGTCATAGTATGTTCAGATTTGTAAAAAGAGCTATTTGTATGGGATAGGAGAAACATATTGAGAGTGCCCGAGACGGAGAATTTCATTGTAAGAAAGAGAAAGCGTGATAAGACAAGTCGCTATTATGAACATATATTTGTATTTACCTCGAAACGCACATAAAGCTGTGTTTACTAGGCGAAAACAGAAGAAGCGAAGGCATGCCCTTTGCTTCTCTTTTATTAGGTTTTCAATATGATGAAGCCAATTGGGATTGTTTAGAGTTGAAGAGCCTGACTGATGGCCATCGCTTAATGTTTGGTGAGCAAACACTAGGGATTCTTTTGCTTCTCGGTCGCTTTAGTAGTAGTGCTCCAGGAATGGGGATAGTGTATTTATGTAGGCTATTATTATTGCCTTTTACCATAGGACTGACTATACGGCATAGTCTAAGGTCGCCTTTTGGTGGCGGTGGAAGGTGAAAGTTGGGAGTTTAGTTAGCTGTTTGTTTGTGTCCATGTGTGTGTGTTTGTTGGAAGAGAACATGTGGGAAAAGAAATTATTTGTATTTATTTATGTGGTCAGCGGTTTCTCCAGTTGTTTGTCGGGATGAAATCTCATTTCTTTCTCGTGTTTTGTCACGTTTTGCTGAGCCTTTCAGAAAAAAACTTTTGTAGGGAAAACTTGCCTTCCACGCTAGTTTCTTATGCCGCTTTCCAGTATTAAATGGAGACTTTTGTTTATGGGAATGTACATAGAGTTCCAGCATCCAACATTGATCTTTTTTAGTTCGGATGTGTGTATAAAATTTCTTGTCTTATTAATTCAGGCCACCAGGTGGACTTGAGCTTTGTATCAAAATTTCGTTGTAAATCTGTAACCATTGGCGTGAGTCAACGAATCTTTGGCCTTACGTGGGAAGGGTAAATTGGACTTTGCAGATGATGGCAAAACGTAAAATTTTAGGAGCGGTTGTACTAGAAAATTTGGTTACATATAGTTTTTCGGGAAATTCCAATACAGAAATAAATTGCGAGGTCACTGGAGGGGATTAGAATGGAAGCAAAGGGCTTAATTCTAATTAGAAACAACCTTAAAGGGGAATAAGGTCGGCGAAAGTGAGCAGCTGGTCTCATTTTAGTGGGCTAAAATAGCAAGTGTAGATATATAGAGTGAAACATTAATCTTTTGGTTGCAAATGAGGATTTCCCATTTAAAACAATTGTATTTGCGTCTCCAAGTGAAAGACAAGCTTGCGAAGATACGGAAAGGGTAGGCGTAGTTTTGGGGTTTGGGGAGAAACCTGGAAGGAGACGAGGAAAAGAAGTAAAAGTAGTTGTAGTAGAAGTTGAAGAAGAGGAGCTGAAAACAATGCGTTTAACTCTGAACAGGGTTTCCTTTCTCTTCCCTTTTCCTCTTTTCTCACTCTTCTCATCTGACATGGATACAATATATTTGGGTCCTTTAATGTGCTTAGAACGACTTTCACATTCTTACTTGTCTTCTTACAGCTCTCTCCTTTAATATGTTAAGAATTTTGAGTGTAAGAGGGACCAGGAAGAGATCTGAAAGAGTAAGTAGAGGAGAGGAGAGAGAGTAGTAAGAAGCAGAAGAAGAAGGAAGACAAAACAACGTGGAAGATCTGTGTGTAAATGTTTTTTGACTATTTAATAGTACAGAAGGGAAAATAAGATAGAAATGTACAAGTTGTAAGATGTATTAAAAAGGAAGGATAGGGAGTGGGAAGGGTAGAAGAATGGAGAGAAAAGGTAGTATCAAGTCTATAAGGTACCTAAATTATCAGGAATGAATGCAATACTTAATGCCCATTCTTCTTCTTTAATTGTTCCTCCGACTGTGATGTAATATATCTACTCAGGAAGTTAATACGTTTCTCCGTTCATCTTACCATTCCTTCGCGAGAGTCTTCTTTTTCTATTAGATACAGAACAACGGTATATTTATGTTGAAGTTTCTTAACTGGAAAGAAGCGATTTCTTGTGTATTTGCTTTTTCGTTCTCCTACTTTCGTAGTTTAGGACTTGCTTGAGTCCTACAGTTCCTCCTTTATTCTTCTTCTGTTCTGTTGCGCTTTCATTCGCAACAATTTCTTCGTAATCTCTGTAAATAGCTTTTACTCGTATAAGTTTCAAGTGGTAGGGAGAATGTCTTTTTCCTGAAAACTCTCTCTCTTTCTCTTTCTCCCTCTCTTTCTGTTTCCCCAGACATTTTAATTTAGGATTTATATAATATAAGTATAACAATGTATAACAATGTTGAAAAGTATTGCTGGGGAAAATGCCAAAAATATTCTCTTCTTGGAACGTTACCCAATTAAGGGGAGACATAACATTGGTTTTGGGATGATTAAAATTGAGCAGTCTTATAAAAGATCTATGAGTGTAAAACAAAGTAAATCTTAGATGAGTCACCAGGCTAAATTTGCACATACGTACTAGAACATGTGTAAAATGTGTGACAGACAAATTTTGAAATACATATTCTGCTTGAGCACGACGATCAAAATATGTTCGGTGTACTCAGTATAGGAAATTGTGTGTTATGGAGAGTTATTAAAACTGAAACCCGTTACCACTCTGAGTCAAATATTTCTACAATTAATAATCAAGTTATTTGCGTTAATTACATAGTTGTGTTGCAAAGGGAGTAATTAATATATTTGCATCTCGTCGAGAGTTGTGAATGCAAATTGAAAGAATGCAATAGTAGCTATCTGTGGACATGATTTTTAGGGTTGAAGTTGGAATAACTGCCGTTGCAAGCTCCAAGTTTGCTTTAATTTCCTACATGTGAAAGAATATCATGGAAGGAGAAAATTATGTAGTAAGAAAAGATGAGAAAGCTAGAAGATAATTATTTTGGACGTGTAAAATAAGGATGTGTAGAGGCAAGAAACTGTGAGGCAGAAAGTGGTACTAAAGAGGGAGGATGAGATTGAAAGAAATTGGCAAAGGACTCAAGTTACTCTCCTCCCTTGTCGTTTCTGCTTGCTTGTGCTTCCTTGCTTGCATTTCATGTCTGCAATGAGTATGAGTGGAAAAAGGACTTTTATTTCCGGAAGGAAAGGAGGGGGAAGAAACTACGTTTAATCTAATGCATGTAAGAGAGTTGTTGCGTCCAAGAGAAAGCGAGAGAGTGCGGAAAGAATGGAGAGAAAAGGCCAAAGGGAAGAAAAGGCTCGTATTACAGATTGCGGAGGACATCCTCTCGTCGTCTTTTGGTGGTCGTCATCGTAAAGTTGCTAAAGTAACTATATGTGACGCTCGACCAAACTTCTATTGCAATGTGGAAGAGAAAACTATTTTCTTTCTTCTACCCTGCCTTGTAGGGCTTTGAGAATTGATCCGGCCTCTCCATTCTACTAATGTTCTCAGGGCTAATTCATAATTTCTTGGTTGGTTTCTATTTTGCTCGAAAATGAAACTTATGAATATCATCAAGATATGTACATAAATAAGCATGTCGTAACAATTTGTATGTATGGACATTTAAAAGTATTTCGAAATGTTGTGTAACCTTAAAAAATTATGTGGCTGTCGAAATTTGATATTTTGGGTGTTTGTGTTATTTGGCCTGAATTGAAATACCTCAGGTTAAAGTTGATGATTTCTCACTCAACGTAATCAAACGTAAGGGGTATGGAAGTTTGTAAGATGTTTCTCTGTAAGTTACTGGTTCAATCTAGCTGTTCGTACCTTAACGGTATATTTATGGTGTAATAAGGGAAAGTTTCATTCCATGTAACCATAAGCCAAAGGATTAATAAAAGAAACGTAACTTCTTTGTTAATGAGCTAATATAACTCAGGAGGAGCTCTCTTCTTCCGTGACCCTGTCATTCTTAAAGCCAACTCTAATTCGAATTATTCTAAGACAATAGTTACCATTTCCTCCCAAGAGGAATTATATGAAGGATGAGATGAAATTGTTACAACGGAGAGAGATCCCTTGTAGTGACAGTGATGAAAAGGCATACCTGAGAAATTTTTGAGATTCTAGAAATTTCATTCTTATGGAGAAGTCACTAAGGAATTCCGAGGTTGGAGTGGTTAGTGGGTAGTAGAGGTAATAGAACGTAGAACTGGGAAGAAAACTCGACTAGATAATTTTATATAGTTGTGGTAACCGCTCCTTTTGTGGGATAAGAAGGAGAATGATGGGGGAGAAAGTCGGATTCTCAGTGTCTGGAGAAGCTCCGGATGACAAATGGAGTGAAAGGGTAGGTGAAAGTGATAAAACGAAAACAAGTTGGAGTGATGTGTAATGCTTCATCTAATGATGTCTTGACACACCCTGCCTCCTTCCTTCCACCAGCAGAATTTGGCCCTTCTCTTTTCATATCTTTCGTCTACTTACTAATCGCTCCTTTTTTTCTTTCCTATACAGCAGGAAGAAAAAATTGTTCCATATTGGAAAAACTCATTCTTCAGATATAGTCTCGGTGATGTGGAATCAGGAAAAGCTTTGATCATTTGTTAACCTTTCTATATATTATTATACTATGTGCAGGAACTATGTGTTCTAATCTCAATTTTTCTCTCGTAATACCCTGAAATTTCCCTATACAACCCTATTTTCGGTTTTTTCTGAAAGTGGAACGTGATTAATGAATGCATCGCCATAATCCTACTGTCTTCTCATTTACTCCTTTACTCTTTCCATTCTTTTAGAAAGAATAAAGGGAAACGTGAGCGGGATACAGAGAGAAGAGAGAATAGTGGGAGTAAATAAGCAGGTCTTTCCTCCTGGATTACCTATCTTGTTGATCATGGTGGGTGAAAGTCTTTGAAGAATGAATGAGGAGTAGTGTAGACCCTGATTTTCTTCTTGGTTGAAATTTGAAACCGAAACTGTATCTTCTCATCGTTGCAGTTTTTGTCCTTAAAAAATTGTATTTTATAGATTTATACTTTGTATATATCAGATTTTAGCGTCAGTACTTGCTGTGGTTGTGGGGAGCTTCAAAATCCTATACAATTTACGGTTTACTATTCCGTTAACATATGTTTAGGTTGATTGGAATTGTTGTAATGTGGGTAATGTGTGTGGGAGTCACAGTAAAATTATTAATTTCCTAGTCAGAATAAGATAAAATTTTGAGGGAAGTTCTGCTTGTGCTCCTGTGCATATTCATTAAAATATGTATTATGGACATTGCTCAAGTAACTTTGGAACTGGGAAGAATAGTAAACCAAGCAGTGAGATTTTTACTTTGTAGTTTTGGTAGTGCAGAGGCGTATGCTTAAATAGAAGCGCAAGTTACTGGTGAAATTTTTAATAAAGTCCGCTCAAACTATTTATTATAGGGTTTAATAGGAGGAAATGAGAGAAACCCTTATGCTTTTTCATTATAATTTAAAGCTTTTGGTCTGAGAGGCTAAAAAACTTTCTAGGCTTTTTTTCCTCAAAAGTCTCCTTTCTACGTATGTGCTATTGAAATTCATTTAAGGAGAAGATTCGGGTGGGTAGATTTTTAAGGAAGGATAACATGAGTTAAAGGAAGGTTTAAGAGAAAGCAGATGAAGCAGCTTTAGGAATTGAGAAAAGATGTTTGCTATTTAACAATATACAAAGAGATTTGGAGAAAAGAAATTTGATTAAATCTTTTTATGTTCTTGAGTTTTGTATGGAAGAGAGGAGGGAGGGGGAGAGCGAGAAGGACTTATGTAAATACTTGCAATTATGATGAAAAGCAACTAGCTGTCGTTTGTAAGTGAATTGAGAATGTCTTTGTAGATGCGGCTTCTCCAGGTTTACAGAATGTATTTGGTTGTGTGTCCGTAGATGTATAAGTGTACGTGGAAGGAAATGCTGCTGCTGGAAAATAGAATTTATAATTTAATAGCTAGCGGCGCATTTTTCAAGTGGGTTAACAAATATTAATGGAGTATACACAGTTTCCAGGTTTTTTCTCCCGATCCTCATCTTCCACTCAGTTTGCCATAACTTGTCAGATTGTTGTGCATAAAGTGGAGTTGCTTTCCCTTTATCTCTTACAACCTTTTCCTGAGAAACGTATGTATGTAATTGAGTATACACTGTGGGGAAGGACATATAGTTAAAGAGCAAAGTATGAGGAATTTTTCGCTGCTTTTGCCATTGCCTTTTCCAATGCTGCTGCTGCTTCTCCTGCTCGAGAATCTCTTGTGAGGTAGAAAGTAATTCCAATCTCAAGTGGTTGACTCTGCATGCATGACTTGGCAAAGGAACCTGAGAGAAAGATCTCTTTTTCTGTCTCTCTTCTCATGGCTTTTCCCTATGTTCTCTCTCTCTCTCTTCATCCTTTACTACATGACTATACCTTGAGATTATCATCAATCTGTGGCTTTGAGGAAAGGTTTATCATCCTCATATATATTCCTCTGCCTCGTCTGCCAAAAGTCTCCTCTCTTTAGTGTATTTGTAGTGCATTTTCGTCCTTGCTTTCTCTTACATCCTTTATATAGCGGCGTCTTTGCTCTTTCTTTTTTGAACCAATTCCTTTGCCTGGAGATTCTTGCAGGTGTATATACATATTTTGATTTAGAAGTGACGGGAAAAATCAAAGCTATAAGGATCGGAGTGTTTTTAGCGCATTTACGAATTAGTTTTTTTAAAGACTAAATTCAAACATTCATTTGATCTATTATTTCAGATCAGAATCTATAGATGTTTAGGGTAATACATCTGCTAATATTGATAATTTTAGGACCGTGTATTATGAAATAAGTTAGAATGAAAGTATTGATGATGAATTTATTTGTTATTCCAGATTTTATCCGACCATTATCACTTCATCCATCCTCGCATTGCCAAAAGGTCACTCATCCCACACCAAGAGTATCATGACCGCCTGTCGTCCGAGCCAGAGGTAAGCAAATAAAAGTGTTCCACTTCCTGGAGAAGTAGCAGAACTTACTTAGTAGTAGGAATTGTTTCTTAACATATGTGTAAACAGTTGTGGAAAACGTAAGACTTGGAGAAAGTTCTCAATTTCTCAAGCTAAGTTCTTCTTCATTCGTGAAACTTATCCAGAATACACGTGAGGAAGTTGAAGCATAAATGAGAAGAAGAGATTTTTTTCTGTGGAGCTAATGTAGAAATTTTAATTGTGAGCGTTTTTGATGAACATTGCACGTCCGTTATCTAGTCCCCAAAGGAAAACGTAAGCGCGGTCGTAAAAGGTTTATGTGTGGATGCATACTTAGGTGTTGCTCACAGCCTCATGGTTTCCCTCCCTACGTTACGTCCTTTGACTTTTATGAAAACTGATTCTATTCTGTTCTAGGTTAAATGGCACAAGCAACAGAGACTCCGGAGGAGGAGTAAAAGAGACTTTCTCCAACTTTCACCTAAGTCGGGTGGACGACGAACTGTCAAGAGATCCCGAGTTGTGGCTTTAAATGATCCACGATGGCCTGCCATGTGGTATTTGGTAAGCTCCTTTTGTAGTTAACTTCACATTACAATATTTATACATGCACACTTAGAATGATTCCACTATAAAGAATTGTAAAACTGGTCCGTTGAACTCCACACGAATTTGGAAAACTGAAAAAGGAATTAGAATTTTGTTCACTGTAATTTCCAGCTCAGTTGTTTATATTTAGTGCGGACAGGGTAGGAAAGTTTTGGAGTTTTTGAGGGAAAAAGTGACAAAGAGCTTGTACAGATTCCAATCAAAGGACTGTTTGGAAAGGATAAGCCAGAAAGTTGGTGAAAGTGGTGTGGTGATAAGGGATAGTTTATGACGTCGTATATTGTTGGACAAGGGATAAGTTGTAGGGATGAGGTCACATTACGTAAAATCCTAAGCAAATCTTGGACCTAGCTGTTTCCTTTCTCCAAAACTCTCACTTACTCTTTCCCATTTCTTCTGCTCTGGGTGAAAGTTAGTGTACCTAATTGTAATGCATAGAAGAGAGTGATTATTGATTGGCCTCTGTCTTCTGGACCAATTGTTTGCAGTTTTGAGAGTTCTCTCTCTTCCTTTCTCTCTGTTGTCTCTGTTCTGGTGAGGTTTCTTTGGAGCAAGTACTGAGAAAATTTGCTATGCAGTGCATGTGGAAAGTGGAATTTTGTTTTTGCTCCCAAGAATTGTGAGGACAGTACATTCGCAACTTTTGCATATTTTCCTCGACTTTCTCTTTTCTCTGGCACTGGCATTTGGGTCACCGATAGATATAAGAGAAGTACAGAGTGTAGCAAAACTGAGTCTATTCCCTGCTGTGGAACTTTAGCTTGGCTTTTCTTCCTTGAAGTAATGTAACGAAAGGATATAAGTGTTGGTTGGTGGGTCTCTTTTTTGGTTAGAAGTTGAAAAGGAAGAGTTTGTTTGGGATTTTGGCCCTGGCTCTTTCCTCCTCTCTCTCTCTCTCTCTCTCTCTGGTTCTCTCACACACTCTCTCTCCTGCTTCTCTGACGAGGCGTGAGGAACTCCGTGGCTTGGGAGATTGTGAGAGTTTTGGCCTTATGATGATGATTATGATGAGTATCAATAATAGATCTCGGACGATGTACACAAGTTGAACTTGTTTTATCGCCCTCGCTCTTCCTCTTCTTTCTCTGTCTCTCACTCTTTGCTCTCTCTCTCTCCAAATGTTTTCCGCACGATTTTTCTTACTTGCTCTGGAGATCTAGAGACAGCTGCTTTTGAGGCATGGGGAAGTGAATTGTATACACATGCACTTATAAGGTTGGAATGGGTTTGTTTTATTGTATGTTTCTATGCATTGAATGAAATTACAGTCTAGTATAAAGATACTGTACTAATGCATATACACATGTATACCCTTATGAGTGTTTAAATTGATAAGTATGTGCTACATAACCTTGCTTAGGTTGTTCCTATTGGTATGCATAGTACTTGGCTTATTTTACGCTAAGGATTGTAATGGCGGGGAACATATGAGTTTGTGGTTCTGGAACCTGGCCGATGCTTATTCTTGCAAGTCTTTTGGCAGACTTTCTTTTCTTTTTCTGCCTTCCTCCGCTTTCCCCCCAAACAGCACATTTCTTAAAGTCAAGACTTGTCCGCGTGTACAACAGCTACTACTACTACTACCACCACTTCTACTCGACAAGGACTGGCCAAAGTGTTCAGTTGGTCGTTTCATGACTTTTTCCCTCTCGCTTTTACTCTTCCTATCTTGAAGCCTACTTTTAGCTTTATCTTATGTGTATTATATAATTGTCTCCGAATGCTTTTGGGAGACTTTCCTGCACATGTGTCTCTCCATCTTCTCCGCTGCAGCTCTAGAGCTCCTTCTTAAAAGCAATCCACGTCCGATCTCTATGGAATGGTTGTGGTGAGAATGTAGAAATATATTTGTCTTGATATACATACATGTTTGTATTAACGAGATGGATGGAGGAATTTTTGACCAATTGTATGTACGAAGAGAAGTGAGAGTGAGAGAGAGAGAGAGAGAGAGAGTATTGCATGCAGATGAAAGTCCGAGTAGTTGTTCTCTGTTGTCTTTTAGTGAAGAGGACGGCCGAAGGGCGGTGATGGCAAACATAGTTTGTATGTACGGATATGTATGCATTTTGTATATAGATTTATTTATAAAGATCCATGTGCCCATGAGGAACTGCCTTAAGTGTAATAGATAGTTCTGGAGGGACTCGTATTTTTATAGAATGCCGGAAAAAAGGCTCCTCCGTGCCCTCACGCATGCATGTTCTCTTGGAATTTGTGTAATTTAATTTATGAAAAGTTGCAATCGCCACGTGTACATACTATACTAGTGAATGCCTCTTCATGCTTACTTATTCTGTCTTGGTTTATGGTGTGTCTGTTGTCCTGCGGAGTGGGTGCGCTCTTTCTAGATCCATATCTATATATTGATATATGCTTGCTTCTTCACCCATCACCATGGATGCCTCTTCTTTCGTTGTTTCTATTTTTTGGACTATTATTATTATTTGTGTGAGGGATGTTTTCCAATAGATTGCGTTCTATTTCTTGCTTCTTCTCTCCACCATTTCTTTTGGCATTAGGATGCACAGGGCTGTGTATTTTTGTATGCGTTTTTGCACACAATTGTCTCTAAACAAGTAATGTATTGTGGTGATAGCGGTTATGGCCGCCATTCTTCGGGTGAAAGCATTTCGGAAATCATTGAATACATATGCAAGAAGGGTTGTCAACGTTACTGAATGTTCTTACATGTGCTTTCCATAAAATCAGTTCAACGGTACAGTGGATGTTGTAAGTTTTGTAAGAAGGGATGTTCGGAGGTATGTCCCTGTAAATAGTGTGGATTCAAGCGAGACAAAGATGATTTCATAAAGAAATTTGTGTTGGAGGAAGAAGTGTCCAGTTTCTGGATCCCTTTGGTTGAGTTCCCTTTCTCTTGTGTGAATCTACATATGTATGAGGAAGCAAGGCTATGAACTGAATTCTAAATAAAAGATCACACACGAATGGAATCGACCATAAACAAGCTGAATTCCTTGCATATTTTTCCTCAGTCTCTTTTTCCCCTTTTTCTTTCTCCTCCTCGCTCCTTTTGCGTCTGTCTATCTTGTTCCGTTCACACGTAAATACACAAGGGCACTTATAGTATATGTACGCGTGTATAAATGTATATAGTCTGTAGACTTTTGTTCCTCTAAGGACTTCCTCTTCTTGTTCAAGTCATTCTTTTTGTTTTTTCGCTCTCATGCATTTATATAGCGTTTCAGTATTAAAGTAAAGGAAGTTTTTCCTGTTTAAGTCACTCTTCTAGCACGCATTTTTTATAGGCCATTTCTGTACTTTTACCCGAACCTTTGGAATGTGTTATAATCGATAATATCAACAAATTCTGGGGGAAATTCGTTGATGTTAGACTTATTGCGTGCGCTTTTTGCTGTCAATTTTTTTGCGTGTCACAGTATGTCACTTGCACCTGAATTCCTTATTTTTTCGGTAGTATTTTTTTTCGTTGCAATTTGAAATTCAAAGTTGTGAAATTCTTTATCATCGGATGTAATAACTCAGAGATTTCAATGTATGGGAATACTTTGAGGACCTTTTCTGTGTTACGCTTTTCCGTTTTTACATGTTTTTTCCTACATACATAGGAACGATACAAATGCAGACGTGTCAAGTGACTAATCCAAATAAAGTTGCGTGATCAATGGAAAGGAAAAAAGGCAAGTCGTCAGATAAAAGCGGAGAAAGGAAGAGAAAGAAAAAATCAAACTAAATAAAAGTAAACGTAGCATTCAATCCTAACTATTGCTTCTGACTTGGAGGAAACCGGCAGTTTCGTCGAAGTTTTTTTTCTTTTGCTTCTTCCTCTTCTTCTTTTTCCCCTCTCTTCTCCTCCCTCTCCTCCGCCTCCTCCTTTCTCCCACAACTTTTTCCAGTGTTGAGGATTCGCTTCCTTAAATGACAGAGCTTTCATGTGTGTCTCAACTTTGTATTGAAAGAAGTATTAAGGATGGATTATATACCACCACCACTATCTGTGTGTGTGTGTGTGTGTGGATGCTACCATGAAGGAAACAAGTTTGGTTTTTTTTACTTTCCCTTGTAAGTGTATATATGAGGCCACAATCAAGAGAAAGCTAGAACGGATGACCTAATAATATAGTTACTTTAACGTCTGCTTTTTCTTACACAGTTCTCGTGTTCTCTACCACTTTTACTTTTCCTTCACTTTTCATTCAACTTCCCACACAATCCATGGGCTCACTTGATTCTACACGTTAATAGACGAACTGCTGTAGTAAAGGAAATTTAGTATAGGAAAGAAAGGGAGAGAGAGAGAGAGAAGTAGACGAAGAAAACTCTTTGGAGAAACTGTTACGGGTTGTTGTCACGCCATATACATGTATGATCGTGAAAGTATACGTGGTATATACAATCAGTTACTTTCTGTTGTTCGTGAATGAAAGTTTTCAGGACTTTCTCCCCCCTTTTCTCTTAAGAGAAGGAAAAAGCAGGAAGCAAAGAGGAAATGAGAGAAAGAATGGAGTAGAAAAGCAAGGAATGTAATGTAAGGACGTGTGATCCCATAAAAGGATTCTATTAGGTCCTCCTTAACCTTACAATATTTAGGAGAAGAGAAGGAAGCCTCTTGACCCTTGACTCGTAGTAAGGTCATGTATAATTTTTTGAAGGAATGGTCAAGCCAAAGTGTAAAAAGAGTTAAGTGAGGTTAAGCATATGAAAGAAAGAAAAATTACTTGAAATTATCTATCTGACTGAGTCCGTCTTCTCACGACTTTTAATCCCTTGTCATTTGAAGAGGCTATTAAGGACGTCAGGAAAGATGACTGAGAGAGAGGGCGAGCGAGTGAAGTTATGATGAGGAGCTCCTGCTGATTCCTTTCTTGGTTTTTATATTAAGGATTCAGGACGTTACATTACGTACATGCAAGTAAAGTTACGAGTGAAAGGATGCTTTGAAAATAAATGTGGTTTCGGCGTTAAAAAATAAGGACAATGACAGGGATTCCGAGTTTTTGTTTCTATACGTATATTTCCTCTCTCAGTGTATAATATGGACTATTTTTAGTACGGATGGAGGACTCTTGTGCTGAAGTGGATTTGAGGGAAAAGAAAGAAAAAAGGAAAGTAGGAGTAAAGGCTAAGAGAGTGGAATGGTTAAAGGGAGGTAACATATTACAAAGTTATTTTGTTGCAAGGATCCATTTGTTACTGTAAATTGCTCACCTACATTAACCCCCGTGCATTGGATGGTTTTATGGGGCGCTTTTACTCTCTTTCTCTATTTTTCACTCGGCAACGTACTCAAAGAAAATCCCTGGCGCTGCACTAATACACCATAGCAATGCATCTCCGAGACATTGCACTTGTTGTAGCATATGGTGCACTTTGTCCCGGAGAAAGCTATGGCTTTATTCCCTTCTGTTATATGGGGAAACTCCGTCCTTATACAGGATTAGTCCTTTGTATTGCCAAATGTGTAAAGTAGGAAGGAGAGGGCCAGGTTATTAATTAACAAGTCTCTAATAAGCTATTGTTTGGTTACATATCCATTGTTGGACTTTTGTTTTCACCAGGGCGGGGAGAGGGACGTGGTTTCCTTCAAGATGATTTTTCCCTTGAGAAGTTCTCGCAAGGAATTTTAGATTTGTTAGCATTATATTCATTAATTTGTTGGAAGTTATTAAGTATTGTTTGGGTATACCGAACCGAACCTACACTGCTATGCTGTGTAGTTGAGGTTGAGAAGGAGATGAAAATTTAGAGAGAGAGAGTAATTCTATGAGGGGTAAAGATACGAAAAGAGAAAGATTGAGAAGCCGTGGAAGAGGGAATAATAATGGGAAATAGGGGAAAGGTCTAAGAGTGTATTAAGAAGTGGAAGGAACAGAAGTAGTCATTTTGTCCTTCCCTTCTTGCTTGTCTCACCAAGTATTTGAAGGAAATTCATTTCCTTCTGTGCCGATCATCAGAATGAGAGAGAGAGAGGTATCTGCTCATTTTGGTCAAAATGCCTCTCCCTTTTCATTTACTCTCTCTCTCTCCATACGGTATGTGTAAATGTGGAAGTTTGTTTTGGTTTTGTTCTTCGGTTATTTCTTCTCTAGTCTTTCTCATTTTTCCCTTTTTCGCCGTCGTAGTGTTCTCAGCTAAGTGTTTGCGAAAGCTTTTATTCGCCCTCTGTTTCGATTCTACTCACAATGACCATTTCCCAAATATACCATCAGTCTACGTACAAATGTCCTACTGTACTGTCGCGGGTGAAAGTAGTTATAAAAAGGAATGGAATTCAGCTTCGACTATTCCCACAATTTTGCCTTGTAAAATACGAGCGGAGGATACCTGATATGTATGTGTTTGAAAAAAATAAAGTATACGTACCTGTGTGTTCCGAAGTGCTTGTCTAAGTTTTCTCTCACTCTATCCCATGCACTTATAGTATACTCCCTACAGTTTTATTGTCTCCGTACCATTGGGGGCTGGGGTTGTCAGAGGAACTGAAAATACATGTCAAGTTGCTTTGGGCAAGGAAAATTGTGGTTCTTTCTTGAGAGGGAGAGAGAGAGAGAGGAGAGAGAGTGAAAGGCATGGTGAGAGTGAGAGAAAGCTTCCACTCTGTTTCCTTGTTCTCTCTCCTCTCTTTTTGACCGCCTGTCCTTCCGTTTCTTGTACACATACGTACTTTACTCCTTAATAGTCAATATTGAATGAATTGTAGGTATGGCAAAAGATAGACAGGAGTTGGAGACATTTTTCCCTTGTTCTCTCTCTCTCTCTCTTGCTGTATCCCACTTGTTCTTGCTCTTCTGATACTTCTTCCTCTCCTCGTGTGTTCTTCTTCTCCCTAGAGCAATTGGTTTCCTTCCTTCCCCCTTTTGTGTGTGTGTGGAATTTCATTTTAGTGATGGCATCACACTCACGGCTCATTTCCTGTTACGCTTTTGTGGGGAAAGACAGACGGTTGAAAAGGGAAGTGTACGTATCGCTGGTAAGGGCACTAGTAATAGCTATATATGGATAGAGGTGCTCAAATGCTTTCTACTTTGGCCTTTTTTCTATTTATTACATGGGAACGACAACAGACTTGTAGTAGTTACTGTGCTGGTGGAGTTGTTGTTCTTCACCTAGGAATGCTCGGCCTGCGGCCAGGTACTCAGGAGCAGTTTTAAAAG
Source organism: Spatulosminthurus flaviceps (assembly GCA_034693705.1). Taxonomy (NCBI): domain Eukaryota; kingdom Metazoa; phylum Arthropoda; class Collembola; order Symphypleona; family Sminthuridae; genus Spatulosminthurus; species Spatulosminthurus flaviceps. Next base: position 11,320 of record JAQFXU010001418.1, on the reverse strand, counting down.
TAGTCAGGACTTGATTTATTATTGCAAGACAAGTAATTCCAATCGTTTCCCACCTATTTTTCTTCAATTTCCCTGTCGCTATGTTTCTCTCTCTCTCTCTCCCTCACACATTTCATTGTTTCCAACTTGTGACTGATTTCTCGGATGGTAAAGGCAGAATTCTTCTAAATTACTCGAGAGAAAGAAACCTTTTTGAATGCATATGCACTTTTTCTAGGAATTTTGTGAGAAAAAGTTGGTTCTACGAGGGAAAATCTCTTAAGAAACTAAATGATTTCTCTTGAGGATCGACCTGACACCTACTCCTTCTGAATAGAGCCCATTTTAAATCTCTAGTAGTAATTCCCTCAAGGTACCTTCTGTTATTTTACTGCCTGAAAGCATGTTATTGTATGGGCATTCCGCGGCGTGAAGGAAAAGTAAATGAAATAATTTCTAGCGGAAGGAAATTATTGATGCGGTGAATGAGTGGTTTTGTTTGGAAAGCGAAGATTTAATGAATTTCTAAGAGTCGCTCCTCACTACTCTCTCTCTCTCTCTCTTCCTCAAGTCTGTCGCTTCATTCTCTTTCTTTCTTTCTTCTTTCTCAACCTGTCAACCCTCTCTCTTGCTTTCTCTCCCTTTCTTATTTATTCTCGTCTTATTTGTCATGTGGCTCCTTTTCTCCTTCTGGAATGACATTGGTTTGCTTCTACTCCAAGTAAATTCTATGCTAACACTCTGGGGTTTTAGGTATTCTTCCCGAAATAAGCTATAGGCCAAAATAGAATCAGTTGTGTGAATTATTTTTGAATGTATAAAGAATCCCTTGTTGCTAGCTCCAGAGAAAGACAAGAACGTTTTACAGTATGGATGTAGTCTGTTTAGTGTAGCACTGGATTTTTGTAGCAGATGTTTCGTAGTATTCGATGATTGCTGTGTGTGTGAGTGTGTGTTGGTGAATATATTGAAAAAGAAAAAGCTTATGTTCTAGCATATGATGGATGATTTTATTATTCCCTTCCATGATTCTTCATGAAGTTCATGTCTCTCTCGTATTATTGCCTGGTAATATGCATGCATAGTTTCGTCATTCATTGCATATATACTGATATACTAATGGCATCACCATTATTAGTAAAGCCGTGTGCCCTTGTTGACTGTAGGATTAAATCATTGCTTTTAGGACAAGGTTCTTTCTTTGACAAAGAGAAAGTAGAGAAAATCATGGAATAATTTGGTTCATGGGACTTGTTATTATTTATTGTTACATGTGTGTGTGTGTGTATGTTTAAAAGCCAGGCAATCGGGCTGGAGCTGATTGTGGAGCTTGTACGTGTTAATTATTGAGTAGAAAGGAATTATTTGATTAATCGGAAGGAATTTCCACTATGACCTGAACCTGTATAGAATCATAGTTATCTACATAGATGTATACTTCATGTCACTTTCCCTTCAAAAGAGATTTACGATACTCATTACTGCTCGAAGTTTTATGTAACTCTACTTATTTGCATTGACTGCGTACAGTTGGAGCTTTGTAAGCTGTAGATATAAATTCGTGTGGTTCCTTGTTTGGTTCTCTACTACTGTTCAAGGGACGTGTACGAAGTTTTGGGATTTTTTTAACTTAACCGAAGCAGAGGGACTGAAGTCTTGAAGTGTGGCTCTGATGACGTGCTTTTACTGGAATCTCTCTTCCCCCCCTCTCTCTCTCTCTTGCTGGTCTTTATCATGTAAATGAATTGTGACATTGCATTTATTACTTGAACTCAAAGAGAATTGTGGAGGGGTTTGGCAACTCTGAAATGTCACGTTTGGCTGTACTCTCTGTAGAAAGTTATTGCTGATGTAAAAGCGTTTTCCAATTATGAGGAACATATGCTGTAGCTTTGTTATCATCATAGGAGTAATAATTATTATTACATTTGTGTAGATACTTTTGTGTAGAAAAAAAAGGTATCCACACAATACATGGGAACGAAAATGAGCGTTACGTTATTTATTCTACAAAGTTCAACAAACCACATGTATTATTTTTACTTTTTTACGCACGTATAGATATGGTTTGGTAGTTGGAAGGGAAATGGTTTAATCAGATTTGATATGTATTTTTTTGACAGAATCGTGGACCCGGCTTGGACATGAACGTGAATGAAGCGTGGAACGAGGGCGTCACTGGGAAGGGGATTGTAGTGACGATCTTGGATGATGGATTGGAAAAAGATCATCCGGACATTGTTCGCAACTATGTGAGTCTCACTAATGGTTCTCTATATTTTCTGTAGATTTTTCCTCTATTGGAACTTTTTTTCTTTCATCCCCTTCGACTGTCTCTCGCTCTGGCGGCCCTTTTAGCACTTTTAGCTCGTATACATGTAAAAGGCTATCTTCCGTCTGCGACCCGTCATTATATCAGGAATTCTTCATGCTTTTGCGCAACTGATGTTGGCATTCGTGTTGACACTAAGTATATCTATGTTGTTTTTTTTTTCTTGACTGGAGATTTTAATGAATACTGAACGACAGGCAGGGTCGGGTGTAGTAGTGAGGAACAGGGTGGATGTGGATGGGTGGAAGATTTTTTTTTCTGAGAGAGAGAGAGTGAGAAAGGATTTTTTTATTTGGAATTTTGCAAAGAAAAATCGGGTATTTGGTTGTAGTGTGCGTGTGTGTGTGTAGCTCCTTATTTTTCATGATGTATGCATATGTGTACATTTTATTTATGCAAATACAACTGCTACATCTTCTTCAGTTGACATTGACGTTGACAAGTGTCAAATGGTTTTTGCCTCCGTCTTCGTCATCTTCCTCACCAGATGATCAAAGGGCAAGGAGACTTATCTTTACTTTTAGGGTTCCTCTAGTAGTAGGAACAGTTGTCAGTTGTAATCCCTGAAGATTTCTGATCCTTCTTTGCATGGAGGAAAGGAAGTATTTGTTTTCCCAAGAAAATATTTTGAAAATTGCCTTGATTTGAAATGAAGTTTAAATTTATTTTGCAATGAACACGGAGGATTTTGGATCTTTCGAGAGAAGGATCTTGAATCATACATACATTATAAATTCTACGTAACAAAAGGATTTTTTCCTTTACGTAAATTAAAAGAAACCGAGACTCTTACTTTTTGGAGTATATGGTGGTGGAATTTAGAAATTCTTCTACTGACGTTTTTTTGTAACTTGGGCTACTACTTTGAATATTGCATTAGTTTGGGGACAGATGAAAGAATAATATGAAGAAGTCCTTGAGGTGTGCAATTGAAATGCTATTAGCGTTTGTGTGCACTCTCATATACCATGTTTTGGCTTTACTGCTCTTAAGAATTTAAATTTCAATGGAAGAGAGAGACTAGAGAAGAGGTTCATTTTTATTACAATTTCTTTCCTATGAAATTTGTCTAGCCCATCACGCATGCATTTATATGAAGGGTGTAGATGGTAATAGGGAAGCTGGTTTTGCATACAAGAGCTGTGGTTTGTCTCTATAGAAATATCTCTCTCCTTTCTTTCTTCTCCTTTCTTTCTGGAGTTTTTTACGGTTTCTTCCTGGTTTTCCCTTTGAAAGGATGGAGAGGGGGATCTTACTTTCTCTGCTTTTCCTGTTCTTTCTTTCCACTTTGAGATAAATTAGGCACTTGGATGCAATTCAGGTCATGTTCGTTTCCAACATGCTGGTAAATATAGTAGCGACAGAAAGAAAAAGAGGGAGAGTCTGTCACTTTTTATACACACCCGAAAAAAGATGGTCTTGATTTTTTTGCATGTATATTACATATATATAGGACTGTAGTCAAAGTACCTTAATGGTAGTGAGGGTAACAACACTTTTTTATGTATGAAGCTTATGGTCGTTTTTTATTTATTATTAGCGGTATCTTTCACATCCTTTTCACTCACATTCTCTCAATGGAAAGTTTTTATGTCTAGGGGCCCTAGACTTTGCTTTTTTGCTTTTGGACGATATATGTGAATAAAGGTTTTAGAGCCTTTTACATGTTTTTATCCCTACGGAGAGAGTCAGGAGTGAGGGGGAAGTGAGAGGTTATGAAAAAATAGCGAAGCATCAAATATATAGAGAAAAGAGGTTTCGTCTCTCGCGTCACATTCGATTCACTTGACAATTTCAAAAGAAAATTCTCCTTCTTTTCATAACTGAATGTTGTGTATTGGTACGTGTGTATAGGACAATATGTGTGTTTGAGGAAATGTGTGAACATGTGGTTTTTATATTTATAAATCTTGGTCTATATATATGAGCGTATACATGTTGGTTCATACTAGTTCAAATACCACTTGAGAGTTTTTTTCATACTTAGCTCCTCAGTATGCACACTTTTTCATTTGAGCATGTAGTAGTAGGTTACAAGGGGCTGTTGAGAAGTTCCCTGTCAAAATTCATTTCAACTTTTTTCATTGAAATATGAGTGACGAAGTTGAGAATTTTATTTCATATTTTACGTTTATATATCAATCTGCTTGTCTGTTGATACATAAATATAGATGATATAAAATTTATGCAACACACGCCGTACTCAAGGAAGATAATCCATGAGTGGAAAGTGAAAGTTCGTGGTTCGCCTGGTATATGTGGAGGCGCGTGTGTTTTTACATGAAGGTAAGTCAGCGTTGAGCTGAAGATGATTCGTAGTGATGGAAATATGGGAAATCTTGCTTTATTTCTAATGGATTCCTAATAGTTTTCAAAAGGTGAGGTTTTCTAAGAGTAGCCAAACCCCTGCACGTTGTCTTGAGGTGGAGGAAGAATGATGTACTTATCTTCATTTATGTGACTACGTATGTATTTACGTTACCTATGTACGTAAGCTAGCTCAGAATTTATTATTATATACTAGTACATTCATGTAAGTATGTACATATTAAAATGTGTGTAAGTACATTATTTATGACAGACTTGAGTTTCGTTTTGAGCCCTAGCACATAGTTTATCTGACCGTTTGATTCTATTTTGTGTGTGGATTTTCTTCTGGGCAAGGAAGAGACTTTTTATGTGGGCTTTGGATTGGTTCTTGGAAAGGGCCCAAAGGCTTTTTTTTGCGAGAATCTTTATTATATTTTTTAGTACTATTGTTATAAAAGAATGTATGGAATTTTTTGAATGATTGAACTATATAAGATTTTATATATTATTTGAAATGGATAGCTGTCTCTGAAAAGGAACGTCACAAATATTCAATTTCCAGTCATCTGAGTCTGATACCAATATAGTTATGTTGAGAAGCTTTCTCTGCCGTCGAAAATTATTTTCAATACATATGACATTTTTGGCCTCTTTCCATATGCGTGTCTAGGAAGTTATGTAAAAGGCTTTGTACGCTTGGCATTCTACAGTTATATGGTATTATTACTCATTTGAGGAATGTTTTAAAGAGCCTTGTGAAAGCTCCGAAGTGGAAAAAACATTGTGGGAAGGGATTTTTCTTTTGTTTAATAATTTGTTGAGAATTGTAAGAGTTTTGATTTTAAGAGGTGGAAGGGGGAGCGGGATTAAATTGTTTTTTGTATATATGTTTATGTATGTATTGGTATGAGCGAATATCTATGCTGAAGTAGTTTATCTCAAGGTTGCTTGTTATATAGGAAGACACTGTTGGAGGGTTTTTGTTTGATATTAGGGAGATATGGAAACCAGTCCAGAAATCAAGTATAAAGGCGGTCATAAAGCCTTGTAAAGATTTCAGCTTCTCATTCCATTGCGTATTCTCTAAGATTGCCGCGCCTCTCATATTAAGTACGTACATTTACTACATACATGGAAGGCATGGCCTGGCCTCTGCATCCATGAAGACAAAAGATAGAGGAATGGCGAAGAGGAAAGAGCAACTTGTAAAATTTATGGATTTCCACCACTCCAAAACTGTATTCTCTTTGATGTGTGTATGTGAGATGTTTCAGTTACTCAATTCATGTTGGTGGTTTTTAACTATCTTTTCTATCTCTTTCTCTCTCGTTCTCCCACATTCCGTCCTTTCTCTCTCTCTCTCTGGCGTATTATATGTGTTTAACAAAGTCCAGAATTAAATGTCTCTACAGTTTGATCGTTAACCTGATGGCCTGCCCTGGTGGTAGTATTACACAACAATGTTTTTTAATATGTAAGAGCTGGTGAAAGGCTCCTATGAGTATAAGTGCATAATATATCCGAGGTATCTGTGTAATATACCGTGAGCTCATTACTATTGTATTCAGGTTTGCAATTTGCCTCACTTTTCGCTTGGAATCTTTTAAGGGGCAAGTGCGACTTTCTCGCTGTCGTTTTCCCTCTATTTCCTTCTCTTCGTTTTGCTCCATTGCAAATCCCTTCTAATTATTCTTCTGTCTTTGATTCGGCTTTTCTTGTGACTCGAAGCAGTATTTCTGGGGATACCGTACGCTTTGATGTGACGTAACACGTAGGCGTAGATTGGATATGTTCTGTAGGAGATTCAACTGGAATAAGAGGGCAGGGGAAACTAACTATGTGTGTATGGTGACGGTGGTGATGATGGTGGAGGTGGAGGAAATTTTCAAATAATTTGTATTCCATGCTGGTTAAGGAGGGGATAATTCCTCTAATTTGAATTTCGAGGATTAGAGTGAGGTCCGGACGTGTGTTGCCTCCGGATGGTTCCACGCAATGGAATTATCAGTAGTTGGGGTAGTAGTTGTGAGGTATAACTGACTACGGTGGTTGATTTAGTTTTTGAATATTCCCTCCATGATATCTTTCACCTATTTTCACGATCCGCTTCTTCTTCTTCTTCGTGTTCGTCTTGATGCAAAACGGCTTACACTAATTCTGAACGTGATTTTTTCCTTTAATTTGTTTTTGTGACGTAAATCTCTTTTTTAAAAGACTTTTTCTTGGAATTTTTCGCGCTCTTTCTTCGACGAGGTTCTTGGGTAAAATTTCTTGGAGGAATTCTTCTGAGGAAGTTGACTCAGAAATCATGTTCAGATTGTGTAAGTTCTTCCTTAAGAAGATGAGGAGAACGGGAAGGATAGGAAAGCGTCTCGCCAGTGCATACTTTTTTTGATGGTGGAAGTGACCGACAGAGGAAGAGGTTTCTTTTAGTTTTTTTCTCTCTTTCTCTCGCTCGCTCTTTCCTCGGATTTTTTACTCGCCTCTATGGAATTATCTAGGAAAGATTGTCAATGCTAGGATGGATAAAGGGTACTACTCTACTACAGGGAGTAAAAGTGAGGATGAGGACGGGAAGGAGTAAAGAGAGTGGAAGAGGAAAGAATGAGTGACTGAGAGGAAGAGAGGACATGAAAGCCCTTTTTGGTTGAGCTCATGTGATTTTTTTCTCTACTGGTTTTCCCTTCTTTTTTGGCTTGCCACACACTTTTACTGGACCGAACTTAGCCATCAAAATGCCAATTTCATGAATGTTTAAGTACAGAGCGAAAAGCCAAAGCACTTGTTATCATTTCCTCTCTCGCTCTTTCCCTTTTCTCTCTCTGTGCCTCTCTCTCCTTCTTATACTTTCTCTCATCCCGTCGCATTCTTCTCTTCCATTTGCTTTTAGCCTGCCAATGCACCATTAACCTCAGTTCTTGCTTTTCCTTAAAGTCTCTCTCTCTCTCTCTCATTCCTTTGCCAACACATCTTCTCTCTTCCTATCTTTTATCCTTAATTTGTCTACAAATTATTTACGAGGGTTTTACTTTATTTCTTTTACATAACACTACCATTTATATTCCACTTGGAATCCTTTCTTAATGCAATTTTTGCAGGGGATTTTTTCCTCTTCAGCTTTCATCGTTTGATACTTTACCCAGGCAGGAGCTAGCTAGTTTGTTACACTCCATGCAAACTCTCAGCACATAAAAAAGGTTATGTCCCTTTCATAGGAATTGGATTTTAGGAGAATGAATTCACTTGGACACTCTTGGAAACTTTGTAATCATAAGGATTTTATTTTGGGTGACATGGAGTTGAGCAAGGTTTATTTAAACTTATAGCGTTTTGGGAATAGAGTTGGAGGAAATAAGATGTAGAAAATAATATATTTTTTTAATTCAGTGTTCATGGTCTGTTAACAATGTGAATGTTCTTTTGAGAAAGTGTTTGGGAGGGTAAGGTGAGTGGGTGTAATACTAATTTTACCTTTAAGAAATTCATGTTCCTTTGAAAGAGAAAGAGAGGTGGGGAAAAGTGAAGAGAAAAAATAGAAATAAGGATGTGACATTGCTTTCCACTCCCTAGGAATTCTGGGGGGAGAATTTGGTGCGTATATATCCATATATATATAGATCTGTATTTAACAATATATGTAAAAAAAAAAAATAGCATGATCCAAAAACTGTGTTTCTCGCTCTCTCTCTCTCTCTTTCCTGCAAGTAATTGGCTTCCCATCCTTCAAAGGGAATGACAGACATTTATACATCAGTGTAAGCCTCCTTGAAATGAAGTTGCTGTGAACCAATTTTCTTCCAACCTACTAATAATGTAGGATGCATGAGACTAGAATCTAGTGAAGCGTGGGAAAAAAAATCTTAGGAGGGTCAAGTACATATCCTCGTGACGTCACTTTGAACTGATCTCTGGCCCTGAAATGTCCTTTTCCTAGATAGTAATAATGCATATCTCTGGAGAAATGTTGTATTTATTGGTAGGTTTTTGCATGGTTATGCAGGATGAACCTGACGTAGCGTGAATTCTTTGAGTGATTTCAATTTGGATTTCTATTTGTAGAGCTATGAATTTGTATTAGAGCCATTGATTCTTATGATTATTGCAGGAAATATGTATGTGAAAGGCATTCCATAGTATAGTTGTATGCAAGTTTTGAAGATATTGATTGTCACTGAAGAGTTTGGCAATTGCGCTAGGCGTTTCGGCTGAGTAATATGATTTGCATTCACAGGAGCTATGAACCTATAATAATTTGGAATATTCTTTTACTTTCTCTCCTACACACAGTTTTATCCTACAATTCTATTGTGTATATTAATATACATGGGGGTGGATTTATGCAACGTCTATGCATGGGATGTGGTGTATGCATATGTGAACAGGAGGAGAACGTTTCGAAAGGCATGAATATGAAAATGCTTCCGGCTCTGTCGACAGCTATTTTTTAGAGTCAAAGGCTCCGGTGTATTGTAAAAAGGGGGAAATTGTTATGAGGTGCTTTCTTCTCAACTTTCACTCTTTGAAAAGTGGCACCCTTTCAATTTGAGTAGGAGAGACAATACAGCTAAGGGTTTCGCCGTTGAAGGTCTTTATTCTGTACATATGTATATATAGCTATGGATTATGTATGTATTTTTTTGGAAAAAGTTCTGATAAGCATTTTCCGCTAGGTTTATTTTGTATCTCTTATAATGAAAGAGTCACTTTTGTATGAGCATTGAGAAGGAAGTTTTGAAGGTGTGAATATGAAGCTGTTGCTCTAAAATAATTATATACTATAAATTGTACAATTTATGTTATTATTATTCGAGATGTCCTGATGGCATGATGGTTTGCAAAAGAGCAGTTTGGAACTTTTTTGTTCTGTGAGTGTAGTAACATATATTATGTGTTCCTGGGACTGTGAAGGATTTGTTGGGTGGAAAATAATTCTAGGAAAAAGAGAATTGCTTGCCGGTTGCAATTAGCCTCATTAGTCTCAGGCGAGTGAGTTCTCATATCACTCTGCCATTACGCCATTTGTGTACTTGTATGTGTATGTATGTATGGTCTGGTGATGATTACAATGAGTAGTTTTGGGTATCAGAGCCGGTACATATATTTATGGAAGTGTGTATATCTATACGTAGTGTAATGATGTATATATGTGTACTTACGAGAGAGAGAGAGAGAGTAAGGGATTCATGGGTGTTTTTGGTAAGCATACTATAAGGAAAGGAAATGTGTATGGGCTAGTGCTATTGTGAAGCCTCTCTCTCTCTCCTTTCATCTCGCAAACACTCATTCACGTATAATAGACTCTCTCACTCTGTTCCTCGCTAATTGAAACATCATTTTTATAGTTGGATCATTTTATACGAGGATATTAATGGGAATGGTATGGTCGTTTACGTGCAGGTCGTTGTACGACTTGGTCTAGTTTCCCTTCATAAGGGGCTGCATGGCTTCTTTGCATACATATATGGGTAATAGAGAGAGAGAGAGAGAGAGAGTAGAGAGTGAGTATGGGTGTAGAAACCTTTTAAAATTTACTCTCATGTGGAAGGAACTTGTAGGTTAGTAGCAGGAAAGAAATTGCATGGAGAAAGTATAGAGACAATTTTGTCGTGGCACTCACTCTTTCAAAGCACTTTCCTCTATTTTGCTCTCTATCTCTATCTCATGCTGTCTCTTTTCTTTCTGTCGTTGTTTCTTACGAGGAGGACGGAAGCCGTCAGTTGGTTCCAGCTGAACTGAAGTGAAGGTTCTTGCCCTACCTCACAATTTATTTCTTATATGTATCCCCGTGTATGGAACTACATAGGAAGAAAATGTGGCGAACTGTGAGCTTTCACTCGGTTCTGGCCTGAATCACCCATTAAATATTGTGTGAGGCTATGGGAAATTGATTGTTTGGAACACAACTGTTGGGAAAAGCCATTGGCCTCATTTTCAATCTGGGCCTCATTCTATTGGCAATGGAAAAAGTTGAAGGGTTTTAGTTCCAGTACTACTGTAGTACTGCTATTATATAAAATTCACTCCACTTCTGCCTACCAGCCTGTGTCAAAGTACCGATGCAGATTTTATTTTTCTAGATTCGCAAAAATCGTTTTTGAATTGATTCTCTGATTGCTTCGACACCGATCCATAAAATGTGACGGCAAATGTAAGGATAAATGTAATTACAAATTGTCAACAATTTGTAATCCTTTTTTTGATTGTATTCAATTCATTAAAATGATCATTTGGGCCAGCTAAAGTATCCTCATAAATACGCTGGAATTTAAAATGTAACATGAGAATGCGTAAGGAAGTAATTTATGTGCATACAATTGTAATAACGACCATCGAAGCCGGAACACATTTGAGTTTATCTATTTAACAGCCAAGTCATTAATGGGATGATTGACGGTAAGAGAGGGGAAAGTAGTGAGAGAGGGAGAGAGAGAGAGAGAGTGGGGAATGAAATAGGAAAGGCCACGTGCCGTGAAGAAGTAGGAACGTAATTGGAATATCAAGTACGTAGAAAAGGAGTAATTTTCGAGCTCGTATAATATAGCCCCTTTTTTATTTTGGTTTTTCTTCCCTTTTTTCCTATGTTGTATACATCCATCTGTGAATCCCTTTTTACCCCTGCACAACGGTCAGTTTGCCCATTTCCGCGGCCATTCATATTTTGTCCAAAAATGAAGTGTCTCTGTGGGGCAACCTGAATTT
>JAQFXU010001417.1:0-29402 GCA_034693705.1 Spatulosminthurus flaviceps | reverse complement strand
AAGCTTTCTACTTAAAGAAATTAACTACCAAGTCCACTTACATACCTAAATGACGGATGGATAAACGTGGACATATGCCACAAGCGTCCAGCCTTTAATTAGTTGTAGTGCTCTGTCGGGGGCAATTAAAATGCTTGTAGTTTATATCGTCGGCGAAAGTCCAAAAGGAGCTATACGCACAACTCGCTTATACATGGTATAGTACATGTTAAATCCCGTTTAAGCGATTTCTGCATATAGCTCCTTTTGGACTTTCGCCGACGGTATGTGCACCGATAACATTATCATTAGCTGCTAAAATGGATATTTCCAGCTATTGCTAATGGACTGGGAGAGCCTTCTATAAATAGTATTCTGTAGTGCTAGTAGTGCATGTATCTACCCTGGACTATTCAATTTTCATCTTGCTCATACATTCGTTATAGCGCTTTATGAACAAGTTTAATATATTTTTGATCCGTTATAGTTTTGGGAACACACGAAACACGTGGACCCGTGCAATTAATTAATATTTAAATCTCTAAAGAAGCTCCAGCGAGGTACTTTTAATACTTGCACTTCCCTGTACCTCGTATTCAACCATAAGTATTGTATTACAAGCAAAGTTGTAGTAGCAAAAGGCTCTTTGGTCTTCAGGTGGGGTCGTTTGTGCAAAAAGTTATTGTTAATCTTAAACGTCGGATGAAGCTCAAATTAACAAGTTTACAAAATTATTAGCATTTCCTACATTGAACAATTCAGCCTGAAGATGATGTACTCCAAAAATCCGTTATTACTTGCATTGCTCAATCTTCCTGTGATTTTAACCATTACTGCAGCTCCAAGCATCAGTTCAATGGTAAAGCAAATCATAACCTCAACCCATAAAACAAGTGAATGTTCCTTGTTGGTTATAACCACCACCGAGAAATTATCAGAGGAAAATCAATTAATTGAAATACTGAAAATCCCAAGAGACAAACGAATATTCTCTGCACCCAAACCTATGGATTTGAGCCCCACTAAAAGAACCCGAAAATACAGGGGTACTTGCATCGTCTCCTTAATTTTCTTTAAGGAAGCGGACGAACCCTTAAAGTGGAGCCATTTCCTTGGTTTCGTGCCCCCAGTGCTGGTCCCACTAACGAAGAAAAATAGCGACTATTACATATTCGTCACATCAAATCTAAAAGCGGGTAAAAAGGTTTTGGAGCATCCTAAAATTTCCCACAAAATATCCAACAAAGTTTCAGTAGTGATAAATAGCGATCGCATCACAGATATTTTTTCCTTCTGCATAAATTGCTACCTCAAAAAGCATTTCACGGGGACGCTTGTGAGGGTTCCGGAAAAAGAAGATTGGAATGGAGGAAATATTTTCCCCAATTACCATGACAATTTAAATGGTAAAAGACTCATGGTATCAACCATAGGAATTTCACCAACTGTTCGACTCAAGAAGGTGATTGAAAATGGTGAGGAATTTTACAATCCTGTGGGGCTTGGTGGAACGCATTATAGAAATATTCACAGGATTTCTCAAGCATTGAATTTCACATTGAAGATTAAAATGTCGACGGGTGGAGGTGGATCGGGACTTATGTCCAAAAATGGTACTTGGAATGGTATTATTGGAGACTTGGTGAATGGGATTGCGGATATGGGACTTTTGTCAGGAGTTGCTCTCAGTCGATACGAATATGTGGATTTTTCATATTTCTACCATTATTTATATTTGGTCTTATGTCATGGACCAACTCCTAAAATTTACACGTGGAAGGCTTTATTTTGGCCATTAACACCCACACTTTGGTACTTCATTACAATTCATGTTCTTCTGGCAATATTGATTTTGCAACTTCTCAGTAAACTATCCCAGCAAAAGGTTCAGGAAGGAAAAGAAAAGCAAATTTCCAAGTCTTGGGGCTTTCACAATGTGTTAGAATATCTCCTTTGTAGTTTCCTTCTTCAAAGTTACAAAATTCCCCGTACGACTCCAACCCGCACTTTTGTGGCATTCTGGTCCCTTTTTGTCCTCACCATATCTTCTGTCTACCTCTCAAAAATGTTTGGACAGTTTGTGTCGCCTCCTAGGGAAGGCTCACCTGAAAATTTAGCGCAACTCGCCGATTCTGATTACGATATTGGTATGACTTACTACGGTGGGCTCTTGTATTATACTTTTAAGCGACATCCGAACCCTGAATTAAAGAAAATATTCTCAAGATGGGAGACTTTGAATCCAAATTTTTGTTTGGCGAGAGGCTTTCAGCCCAAATTCGCTTGCTTGAGCTATAACACAGACTTTGATATTATGATGCATGGCTACAGAGGGGATGTTGAGAAGTCAATTGTTTACAAGCGTTTAAACGTTTTTCAGATCCCAGTGGGTACACCACTTGAAAGAATTTCTATTTACAGCCAAAGCTTTCATAAGATTGTGAGCTCAGCACTAGAATGTGGACTTTATGATCGATGGGTATTAGAAACTGGTGTGAGTGATAGGTTTGTTACGAGTCAAAGCAAAGACGGAAGACGAGAGGATGGCTCGAGAGTTTCCAAATTAAATTTACTTAATCTTAAGGGGGCTCTTAATGCTTTTGCCTGCGGGAGTTTATTAGCTTGCGTTTTTCATATACTTGAGTTATTACGTCTATGGATTGCGAACAAAAAAATGTCTCAGGTTAAAAATTCCACAATCGTCGGAAATATTACTTGTAATATTTGTATATAATATCTTGTTAGTATTTAAACACACTTGAAACCCACGTTTTGTACAAAGATAAATTGTTTAAACTGTCGGCTACGGCCAACATCCAATTCTAGACGGTGAAATAGTTAATTTGACCCTCAGACAATTTATACTTTCTCTTTGTTTGAAAGTCAATATTTATTTCTACTCACAACACTGGCAGTCTGAATTAGTGGGCCATTTACGGAGTTGAGTTACTGCATTATAATTGACAGGGAATGGTGTATGTAATCGCATTCCGCTTATTGATAGGATTCCATAAAAAATCATCATTCCGCGATAGTTTAAGGCCTTCGCGTAGGACGGCATCAGCTATCTTCACCGCCCCATTTACATAGTTTATAATGTTGAAGCCATCTAATCCCAGTATTTATGCAAATTGGGACTGCATGGGGTTGGTTAATCTTCTATTGAATTCTTATTTTTAACCCCCTCCAAAAGATGAGCCCGAGCTTCACGATTATGAATTTTAGATTCGACCCATAATTGTGATTTCGTGTGACGCAAACCTTATCCAAATTTTCTAAAACACACAAAAATGAGGTTATGGCCTGAAAGAGCATGAAAAATTGAAGAAATCCTATCATATACATTTTTAAATACCTTTGCTTACTTTAAAATTATAAGGGGTCAAACGTTGGTCATTTCTGAAACCCATACACGCGCAACTCTGGCTTGTACTACGATTAACTATGGTAACATTGGTAACGCATAACAAACTCACCTGGCTGAAGATGCCTAGAAGCTTGTGTTGTCATTAAAACCATTATTTACCACAGAATAGGCTGTGTTATCATGGAAATCACACATACGCTACTTGGTAGTACTGTTATTGATATCCCATTTATTATAGGTATGTACTTGTATTAGAGTGGGTGGGGTCATCCTTGATTTCACTAATCTTCAAATTTGATTTCCAAAATTTCAAGAATTTCTTTCTTAAAAACTACACCAAGGTTATCAACCTTTAAGTTCAAAAACCGAAATTTAAAAGAACTCGTATGTACGATGTTTTTAAAAATTTCTCGATAAAATTGTTGTATAAGTCTGAGAGATATTCCAATTTTAAGTTAAAAGCAAATATTTCTCAAAACCTTCTCCACAAATTTCAACAATTATTTTTACAATGTTGCTCGTACTATGTTGTCTGTGCATAAAAAATTTGATTAAGATAGGAGGCTGATGCCGCCCTATAAATTACTTTCGTTACGCAAGTATTATCAATATGTCTAGGAAGTTTCATTACCCTTTGAATAGTTTAAATTGTGAAAGGTCAAAGTCGTCGTTGCTTCCTCGCGTGACGCATAAGTGTAACTATAAATTACTTAATTGTAAGCTTTAATTTATGTGTCGCAATTTATACTCATTGACTCGTGAAACCTAGGTGTTTGAAAAGCACAGTTGTGTATGCTTATCGTGAGCTAATAACGGGTCAGTGTATAATAATTAGAACAATAAATGGAAAAAATTAAATATTAAATCAATCAAGTATGTATAAAATGTTATGTTATTTATGTGTCTTAAATACCTGTGAGGTGAGGTTCCATACATTTAGCAATTTCAAATTCATATAAAAAGATAGCATCATCCTTCAATATAAATATACCATCCTTTCTTCTAATTGACAAGACTATTTGCTGATATTGCTTTAGCCACGTGGGAATTTTTCCCGACAACCCGAACTGATATTTACACTTAAGCAGTGATGCATATATATGCATGATGTGTAGCTGTCTGGAAAAGGGAACTCTTATATATGCACGAACATACATTGCAATTTTAGCCTTCATCTGGAGTAGGAAAATTTTCAGAGGGTGTCCATACCGTGTAAACTGAAATGGGAATGAAAATACAAATATTGTAATTAGACAGTTAGCGCTACTTTTTACGTATCTCCCGTAAAAAACTTATAGCGCTTACAGAACGTATAGATGAAAATTTTACATGCAAAATTTTGGTTTATGCGTCCCTTAAGTGCTATAAGTTTTATACGGGAGATACGTAAGTGGTTGCGCTAACTGCCTATTGTGACGATTCAATTTGAGGAATTCTTTTCAAAGAACATTTTTGCACATCTGCTATGAAGTAAAAATTAGTGATGTCATTCTCGATGGAGTGCCTTTATAAGGTTGTAGTAGTACATGAAATAAAGCGATCACATATTGAGAGTCACCCTCTGAATCTGCAATCTACAGTCCTAAATTACACGAGCAAAAGCTCATGTCATTATTCACATTTACGACTCTCTCAATGAATGGTCTCATATCGAAATAATTAATAAGTTATTTCTTCAATGATCAGCTTTATTCAGTTAATGTAAATGTAATGTCTCGTGAATAATTATTGGATGATTATTGGATATTATGCTCGTTCTGATATTTGGATTATGCTTGGAATACATATAGTCTACCAATTAGGACCTATAAAAATGTAAACGGCTCATTTTTAAACAGAATAAAACTCGAGCCTGCCAACATAAATTGACCCAGTTTAAAAACCGAAGCTTAAGAAGCCAAACCACTACAAAATTTTATCTATAAAGAAACCTCTAGTACAGGGACTGCTCATTCTTTCCTCGATTTCAACCATTATTTCAGAGCATTTCACCAGCTCATTGGTACAACGAATGCTAACAATAAGTTCATCAAGTACAGTTGGAAAATGCCCCTTAATTTTTATTATTACCAGCTCAGAAAAATTTGTAGAAGAAAAGAATTTCACGGATGTGCTAAAAATTACAACGTATAAGAGAAAAGGTATAGCGGAGGTCATCACAAATACAAAGGAACATTTCACGCAAAATACTATAAAAGACTGAACATTTTAGGTACATATGCATTTATAGAAGTAATAACACCGTAAGGTACTTTTCACTTGTGTGCCATTTTACTTATATTTTACTTAGTCAAGCTTTCTATCTTAAAGAAATTACGAGCTTCCAAGTCCACTTACATAAATGATTAGAAACGTGGGCACATGCCACAAGCGTCCAGCCTTAATTAGTTGTAATATGCTCTATCCGGCAGCAATTAAAATGCTAGTGTACATATATACGTCTGTGACATTAACATTATCTGTTAAAAGGAATTCCAGGTATTGTAAATGAGTTGGGAGAGCCTCCTATAAATAGTGTTGTGCAGTGCATGTATCTACCCTGGACTACATAGTTTTCATCTTTGCTCATTCGTTAGCATTGAATGAAATTTTTTTCATATTTTGAACCCGTTAGCTTTGGGAACACACGTGGACCCGTGCAAGCATTTAAATATGTTTGCAAAGAAACTACAGCGAGGTACTTTTAATAGCTGTGAAAATAGTACTTGCACTTTCCTGTACTTCTTATTCAACCATAGATGTTATAAGCAAAGTTATAGTAGCAAAAGGCTCTTTGGTCTTCATGTGGGGTCAAAATTGGTTCAAAGAGCTATTGTTCTTCATTAACATCGATGGAGCTCAAATTGATAAGTAAAAATTAATAGTATTTCCTACATTGAGCAATTCAGCCTGAAGATGATGTACTCCAAGAATCCGTTATTACTTGCATTGCTTTATCTTCCTGTGATATTAACCATTACCACCGCTTCAAGCATCAGTTCAATGGTAAAGCAAATCATAACGTCAACTCATAAAACAAGTGAATGTTCCTTGTTGGTTATCACCACGACAGACAAATTGCCAGAGGAAAATCAATTAGTTGAAGTTCTGAAAATTCCGAGAGACAAACAAATATTCTCTTCACCAAAGCCTTTGGATTTATATCCAATTAAAAGAACTCGAAAATACAGTGGCACTTGCATCCTTTCCTTAATTTACTTTACGGAAATTGATGAACCTATAAAGTGGAGGAATTTCCTTGGTTTCGTACCCCCAGTGTTAGTTCCCCTGACGAGAAAAAATTCCGACTATTTTATATTCATTACGGCCAATGTTAAAGCGAGGCTTAAAATATTATCAAATACTAAAATCGCCGAAAAACTTTCCAACAAAATCCTAGCCTTGATTGAAGGAGAGCAAATCAAAGCGATATATTCCTTTTGCATGAATTGTTATCACAGGGAGGGTGTCACTGGGAAAATGGTAATGATCTCAAAGGAAAATTGGAATTCGAGAAATCTTTTCCCAGACTACCTTCGTAATTTGAATGGGAAGCGATTGATGGTGACTACGATTGGAAATGCACCAACTGTCCGATTCACCAAGGTCATTGAAAATGGTGAGGAATTTTACAATCCTGTGGGGCTGGGCGGAACGCATTATAGAAATATTCACAGGATTTCTCAAGCTTTGAATTTCACTTTGAAAATTAAATTGTCAACGGGTGGAGGCTTGTCGGGACTCAAGTCGAAGAATGGGACGTGGAATGGGATGTTGGGGGATTTGATCAATGGAATTGCGGATGTGGGTCTTTTGGCTGGGATGGCTCTCAGTCGATATGAATATGTGGACTTTACTTATTTTTATCATTATTTATTTTTGGTCCTTTGTCATGGACCCACCCCACCAATTTATACTTGGAAGGCTTTATTTTGGCCCTTATCAACAACACTTTGGCTCTTCATTATAATTCACATTCTTATAGCCATTATATTTTTGCTACTTCTCAGTACACTATCCCAGCAAAAGGCTCAGGAAGAAGAAGAAAAGCGAATGTCCAAGTCTTGGGGCTTTAACAATGTGTTAGAATATCTCCTTTGTAGTTTCCTTCTTCAAAGTTACAAAATTCCCCGTACGACTCCGACTCGCATTTTTGTTGGATTCTGGTCCCTTTTTGTCCTCACCATTTCTGCTATCTACCTCTCAAAAATGTTCGGGATTTTTGTATCTCCACCCATGGAAGATTCACCAGGAAATTTAGAGCAACTTGCTGATTCTGATTATAATATTGGGATGACTTACTACGGGGGACTTTTATATTATACTTTCAAGAGGCATCCACATCTTGACTACAAAAGGATATTCTCCAGATGGAAGACTTTGGATCCAAATTTATGTTTGTCGAAAGGCTTTCAGCCCAAATTCGCTTGTTTGAGTTACAATGCGGATTTTGAAATTATGGCACAAGGCTATGGAGGTGATATTACAAAGTCAATAGTCTCGAAGCGTTTGGATGCATTTCAGATCCCAGTGGGTGCGCCGCTGGAGAGAATGTCTGTTTATACGGGGGCTTTTCATAGGGCTGTGAGTTCGGCGTTGGAATGTGGGATATATGATAGGTGGGTGTTGGAGCAAGGTGTGTATGATAGAATAACGAAACATCATGGCGATAGTTTGGGGAATAATGAGACTATGGGAAATACTGGGGGAAAGGAGGGAGTTTCAAAATTAAATTTACTTAATCTGAAGGGTGCTTTTAGTGCATTTGTCTGTGGTAGTCTGTTAGCTTGGATAATTTATTTAATTGAATTAGTTGGGCATAAGGTGATGTTTGATCCCTTCAAATTCACTCTCCTTCAACGTCTTTCATCAAAAAGCATGTCAAAATTTGATGCGCCTTTAAAGGCGGCCGTACAGCAATCCATCTTTTCTTAGCAGGTACTGGTCCAATCTCTCCTGTCACCCTTACATGTTCTGAAAACGGCTTTATTGATAAAATAAAACTTTTTACTTGTAAATTTCCTGTTTGGCTTGATTATTCGCTATTAAAATTTGTATTCAATTAGCATTTATGGAGAGCCAATAATTTACTAGTCATCGTGATAATTTGCGTTGAATGTAATTTTCATACATAAAAGTTAATTTTGCCCAGATGGAACTTCAATAGGAGTGGCTACACCTACTGGCCGGGGGAACACGGGGAAACCTTTACGATCCCAGAATATTTTTTGTGCCCTAGCCTTTCGAATGGTCACCAGCTCGTCTGGTGGTAGATTCTGGTCTGTACCGTGATAAATTAACCAGGTTTCGGTGTCATCTGGAAATGACCACATAATTATTAGACAAAAATAAAATACACCATAAAAAATGTATGATTGAATTGTTAGGCACCTGGGGAAGTAGTTAAAGAACAGTGGCCAGCGGTGTATATACTTTCCTCATCATTTCTCCAAAAGACAGGACCATCGATTTTGTTCCACCAGTTTGAAGGAACCAATGGATCTTTCCAGTCATAAATGCCCATCATTCCAAGGCAGTAGTCTGGGAGGCAGGCACCGTTAGCGGAGAAAATGAGGAATGTACGATTATCTTTCTGCAGAACTTGAGGCACTTCATTAACCCAAAGCAACATGAACGCCATCTACGTCCCCCTCTTCCCAAGTCTCATGCGGCTCACGGAGAAGTACTCTTTCGCCTTTGATTTCAAATGGATTTTCCAGCTCGGCAATGTAGACTCCCGTTAGATGGAAAGACTGGGTCCTGTCGGAGCCCAGCGGACCAGATTAGGTAGTTCTTGCCGTTACCGTATTGCAAGACGGTGGCGTCTATTGCCCATCCGTCGTTCACCGCATCGAGAAGCATTCTACAAACACAAAAGCTTCCAATTAAATTTTTTTGTAAATCCTATCCTTATTATATGTCGACTATGTCGAGCATAAGATGTGCTTTGAACATTTCAAACCTCGCGGTCTGCGCTCCTGATTGGCTCAAATCCCATGCACTCACGGGGTTTACTACACTCACCATGGGCTTGATTTAGGCTCGCCCACGGAGTGGGCTCTCCCTGTGCTAGTAATATAATTTGAAGGATGAAGCAACATTTTAAACTCCATACCCCTCCTTCTTTGTGCCGGGCTCAGGTAGCGAGCCAATAAGCGCAAGCTGACAGAAGCCTCCTGATTAGCTTAAATCATACTCAGAGCGGGCTTGATTTAGGCTCGCTCACATGTTTATTATTGTAGAAAATAGAAATAAATAACAACCGAGTCCAAGTCCCAAGCTATTAAGTGGATATAATCACTGAAAGAAATAATAACGGCTGGTCTAACGTGTGAGTCCACTCAGATATCACTTGATGAGGATGGTATCTTTTTGTAATTAAATCTATCAATAACTTCCACGTGGTGACATTTTTATTTATTTGGTACTCAACTCTCAAGTACTGCCCTCGTAATCATAGAATATTTAATTGATAAGTTCATGGAGAATATAAGCAAGCCTCAAATAACAAGTGTTTAGAGGTCACAACTTCCCCAGAATAATAAAGTTGTTGTTGAAAAATTTTATTATGTAGTAGATTATTTTGGGGCTTTGCTTTAGTTAATCATGTGCATGAAATGTTTTTGTGCAAAACAAATTCCGCATGAAAATATTTAGATAAAAAGACTTTTGGATGAAAAATATTGAACAACAAAAATTCTGAATCAAAAATTTTGGACAACAAAAATTCTGAATAAAAAATATTGGACAAAAAAAATTCTGAATAAAAAATATTGGACAACAAAAATTCTGAATAAAAAATATTGGACAACAAAGATTCTGAATGAGACACATTATGACTGGAACGTTAGAAAACGCTGCTGGGCGAAATATCCTAGACCTGTCGTTCTAATATTTAGCTCACAATCAGATTAATGTGATTCATCTACTTCAAGTAGATTTCTTGGAGTATAGGAAGTATGTACATGTAAAACCACGTCAAGTGAAGTAAAATCAAATATTTATTCCCAAATTATCCTCCCAGTAAAGCAAAAAATTCAAAGTAAATAATTAATTTAACCCATTCCATTCTAATTCAATGTATGCTTTCATTCGATGATTTTTATATTCCAGGGCTTCCTCATCACTCCTCTTCATTATTTTTGCCTATCTGAATTTCCAAATGCATCAAAGGCTGAAGTGTTGCCTTCAAAACTGTATAAACAAAACAGTATTATTGCTTGATCTATTAAACATAGTTTATCATTTTTACTTTACAGTAATCCAGAAGAAGGTTTGGGATTTTGAAAAATTGAATCGATTGGATTTTAAATAAATGGCAAATATTACCCTTTATCCACGGTCCCCGATGTTTTTCGTCGGTTGCTATAATCAGCTTCATGTCTGGAAGGAATCGAAAGCCGAATTGATGCGACAGTTCAGATATTAATGGTTTGTCTTGAAATTGTAGGGTGCATCCAGTCATTTTAATCTTCAGGGATTTCAGTTCTGTAACACAAAAAGGTATCAAACTATCAACTAGCAACATTTTTAATATTTCATTCAATTTTCAAATTTTGAAACTATTGAATGTTTACTTCTAATGATAATAATGATTGGTTAATCAATCAGAAATAAGCAAGATCTACTGTATAATTTTGCATCTTCAATAAAGGTGTGTTTGGAGGGTGAATCCAATAACTGCACCGACATTCTCACGCTATAATAAACCACTGGAAATTTCTCTTACTTGATAATTTCCGAAAGGTGGATGATAGCTCTAGGTCCTGCATTACAATTCGGGGGATGCTCTCTCTTGCGGCAGGATGTTTCAGCTGATTCAAGACTTCATCCGAAAATCCAGTAATTGCAGAATCTATTGAACAATCTCCATTACCATCAATCATGATCACGAATGGACTTTTCACACATACAGAAATGTGTTCCATGTGTGGCCAACTTGTAGCGATATCTGAGAGAACACTTTTAAATTCATCCGAAGAAAACGCTCTGTCAAACTCCATGGAAATCAAGTTGGGAAAATGGTCCCTACTGAAATTAAATGCGCCATAACTCTGTAAAGTAATGGACTTTATCATGAGTCCCCAGCAAGGATCCTGGAAGACTGGTTCATGTATCAAACTGTAACGAATACCTTGAATGGCAATGTGAGTAAGGCTTGGAAATAATTGATCGGGCCTTGTCCCTTCGGAAAAATATCTTTCGCCTCCAGATGTAGATTCACTCTCAAAAATAATGCTTTTGAGGGAAATCAGAGGAGGAACTGCTTGGAAATTCATTGGGTTCCGTGAATGACGAATCCTCATGTGTACCAAACTTTCATAGCTAGATTGAATGATTCTCAAATAAGAATCGAAAACGTCAGGGCCTACGTTCTTTGTTACTAAATCCAAGGTTCTCAGTGTTGTTTTCAGTTGGGACAAGCTTCTTATCGCTGACTCATATGTTACTTCAGGATTATTGCTGTAACGTTGTAGGTTACGATAAGGCCCGAGGGACTTTACAAGTCCCACCCTCCCAGTAGTGGCAAGAGCTTCAACAAGATTGACGTCGAAATCATAGATGGCGATCAAATTCGGAGCTGCATTCATTAGTTGGACTACAGAGTTGGAGAGGCAAGGGAAATGCGACATTGTGATTTCACGAAGATTTTCCAATAATTGCATCGTCCCAGCTGGTGTGCAGTCTTCATTTCCCGAACAAAAAAATGTATTGGTTAAGTCCAATTTTCTCAAATTTGGGAATTTGAAGGATGATTCGAGACAGAGGTCATGGACTGTTATTTCCATAATTAAATGACGGTCAGTCACAGTTTTTCCGATTTCCGAAAGAAAATTCTGATAAACACTTGACGACTCGTGTTTGCCATTGAAACTCTTTTCTACCAGTCTGATTTCAAAATCTTGGGGTATTGTTTGTATGAATTCCTTGGCACTGCTTAATGTTTGGACTGAACTGGAGATCAACTTGTGGTTATTTGCATAAACTTTACTTAAAGTGATCGCGGTACTGTCCTGGTATTCTTCAGGTAGGTCCCAGGTTGCCTCGATTTGGTAGTACCAAATCTTCATACTTTCAACGATGGACTTCCAGAATCGATTCACCCCAGAGCAAAGCCAGAGATCGTAGCTGCTAAGATACCCAAATATGTTCTTCATCACCTAATTTTTTAGTTTCAATAATTAATTAAATCTCAAATTAATATTACTGAGCTTCACACCAGGCACTTAACACCTTCCACGCCAGGAAGTAGTTTCGGTTTTTTCAAGTTTCGAATATTTTTGTGTCAATTGATTCCAAATATTGCCCACAATCCTAAATTTTATTTTGCCAATCGGACGAAACATTTGGTCTCAAATAGGTAGAAATTTAGCCGAAAAATGTTAACCTTAATTTTGTTGCCAAACCCTATAAACATTACATCTTTAAAAATACGTTTGAAATCCGTACATTAGTTATTCAAACCCAAAATTGATACATTTTTGCATCTGTAGTTTTGAACTGTATATGGTAAGAGGTGCTTGTACAGATGAAATTGAGGGTGATACATCTATTTTTATTGTGCCCCACCCCAATAATCCAAACATCTACATCAAATGTGTAAAAGCACAATTTTAGACAAAAAAATAATGAACACTTCAAATCAGATAAAAATATCAAAAAATCCTTCAAGGGTGGCAGATGTTCATTCAGTGAAATCATCCAAAAATTACATAATTAATGTGCTGATTCCGCAAAACCAAATATTTTCTTCCAAAATCGCCTGTTTTTCTTAAAATAATGTGCCACAGCGCGCTTTCATTTAAAAATGTAAAGTTTTTAAATATTTATGGTTTTAAAAGTATCAAATAGAACTCTAAAAATGGCGAAATTTTGAGCCTCGGCATTGAACTTATAGTTCCAATGACGCCCCGTGTTAGTCACATTTTAATCTACCACCCGAAAGATGTTTACTTGAAATATTTGAAAAACTTGAAAATCCGACGTTCGAAGGCTAAATAGAGAGAAAGAGTATGTAAGGAGGTGTAAATACCAAATAATTATCGGCGACCTTTTCCATCAATTTGGCCAGATCCTCTGGAGATATTTCCCCTTCAATTGACTCGCGGCGGTCGGGAAATTCGGTTGCATTTTCATCACACTCACTCGTACAATCTTTACCACTCATTGCTTTAAGTTTTAGGCCTTTAACTAGCAAGAAAATCAGTATTAAAATTGTTTTTAAAAACTGTTTAACGTCTTTTTACAGTGATGAAGTTGGAAAGGAAATGTTAACCAAATTCCACTCAATAAAGAAAACTTTCACCTCAGTTAAGCTTGTATATTAAATCCGACCGGACCATAGTAACTACTGTACCTATTCCAATACCCAAAGTCAAAGAAAGGGATAAGGGACACTACATAGAAACATACTCCCAAAGCTACTCTCTCCTCTCGACCTCGACCCATTCACACTTGCACGTATCACATTTCTTGGAATAAAATGCATGCTAGGTGGATTTTGATATAGCTAAATTGATGAGCACACGAAAGAAAACACTGTACGAACTCTTTAGCCATAAACAGTTTATTTAGCTCGAAGCAAGCGAATTAAAGTCCGGATGTGGAAACTGACTATGATATATAATCGTATTACGCACAACACGGCGTTAAATTTTAGCACAGCGTGCATATTCATGTCATTGATTGTGGATGAAGCAATAAAAATGTTCTTTACAGAGTAATCACAGATTTTGATGCTTCTCTTTTCTCCTTAAGCATATGTTGTCATATGCATTTTAATTTCTTGGATCATTTTTGAAAAAATAAATTTTGCCATCAAATACATGTAGCATGCATGCCATACTTTATTCCCCATTTTAGCCCTTAAGGTCTGCACAGATGTAACTTTTGAACCCCTCAACCAATTTTTACGAAATCACCAAATTTTAACAACTTCGTTCTGTGAAATGTTAAAAATGTGGGTTAGCTATTGCAGTATTGCAAAAAAAATAAAAGGGCCTAGAAAAGAATTTACTTTCACATTTGTACACTGAACTACTGGGTCGAAATAGAATTTACTAATTCATCGTATTCAAAGGCAACTATGAATTTAATAGAATAATTCACAAATACATTTTTGATTAGTTCATACAAATTGCATACACAGTCAAACCTCGTTGTAACGGCTGTGCCAGCAACAGGCCATAACTTCCCTAGAGTAAAATAGTTCTTTATTAAATTTTATGGATGAACTATTTTTTGACAATTAAATTTCTGCGCGAAAATGTTTAGACGAAACCATCACTGCATGAAACATATTTTGACAAAATAAATTCTGAATGAAAAATATTTGGACAGGAACGTTGGAAAACGCTGCTGGACGAACTACCTGAGACCGATGGTTCAAATTGTTAGCTCAGATTCATGTGACGAAGCACATTCGGTGTCAAGTATAGATTTGATGTATGTGCATGTGCATGTAATATCACGTCAAGTCAAGTAAAATCATATATTTATTCGAATAATCCTCCTTTATCACTTCCGACCATTTAGCACAAGTTAAGAGAAAGTTCAAAGAAAATAATTAAACTAATTCTACATTTACTCTCATTCACCGATTATTATAATCCAGCGCTTCCTCTTCTTCACCATTTGTTTTGCCTATCTGAATTTCCAAATGCATCAGAGGCTGAAGTTTTGTCTTCACATCTGTGTATAAACAGAACAATTATTATTGGTTGATCCACTACATTTGATTTATCATTATTCCATAACGGGGATGCAGTAGAAGATTGGGAATTTTGAAGAAATTAAATTACAAATGAATGACAATTACCCTTTATCCACTCCCCCCGAAGATTTTCGTCGGTTGCAATTATCAACTTCAAGTGTGGAAGGAATCGAAAGCCGAATTGATGCGACAGTTCAGATATTTCCAATGTCACATCTTCTGATAATTCGTCCCCAGTTATTTTGAGCTTCAGGAATTTTAGTTCTATAGTTCAACAAAATATTGTACCAAAATATGAACAAGTAAGGTTCACTATTTAATTCAAAGCGTTCAAATTTTGAAGCCATTCCTCAATCATGAATTTCCGTCACTTACATTGCCCTAGTGGACCAATAACGTAAAATTATAAAATGAAAAAAACCGTTCCCCGTTGAACAATGTGAATAAATTATTTTGAAAACACCAACCAATATGGTTGAGCATCTTCATGCAAAATTTTAGGCAGTTAGCACAACTTTTCACGTTTGTACCCTATATAAAGTTTATAAGTAGAAAGTGAACATACATAAACTGCAATAACATTTCCCCCCTATAATTAACCACTAGAAAGGTCTTTCTTACTTGATAATTTTCGGATGGTGGATGATCGCACAAGGTTCAGCATTGAAATTCCGGGGATGCTCTCTTCTGGGGAAGTATGCTTCAGCTGATTCAAGACTTCATCCGAAAATCCAGTAATTGCAGAATCTACTGAACAATTTCTTCTACCTCGTTTCATCAACGGACTTTCCACACACGCAGATAGGTTTTCCAGCCGTGGCCAATATGTGGCAATTTTTAGGAGAAAATTTTTGAATCCTTGTGAAGAAAAAGTTCCGTGGATTTCCATGGAAATCAAGTTTGGAAATTGTTGACGATTTTGCACAATGCAGAATTCAAATGTTTCATGAAACTGTAAAGTAATGGACTTTATTTGGTATCCCCATTGAGGATCCTGGAAGGCAGGTTCACGTAGAAAGCCAAAACCAACACCTTGAATGGCAAAATGTGTAAGGCTTGGAAATAACTGACTGAGCCTTGTGCCTTCGGGAAAATATCTTCCGGCTGAATAAGAAACCTCCTCGTCAAAAATTATTCGTTTGAGTGAAGTCAAAGGAGAAACTTGATGGAAATTCATTGGGTTTTGGGGATGATGAATCTTCAGGTGGGTCAAACTTTTACGGCTTGATTGAAGGATTCTTAAATAAGAAGCAATAACCTCCGGACCAACGTTCTCTGTCACTATATCAAAGGTTTTCAGCGCTGTTTCCAGATGGGACAAGCATCTTATAGAAGACTCAAAGGTCACTTCAGGATTGATCCTGTTACCCTGAGGGTTACCGTAATGCCCCAGAGACTTCACCAGTCCAACTCTCCCAGTGACGACAAGTGCATCAACAAGAAAGACGTCGAAATCATAGATGGCGATCAAATTCGGAGCTGCTTTCAATAATTTGATTACAGTGTTGGGGACGCAGTGTAATCGTGCCATCGTAATTTCACGAAGATTCTCCAAAAATTGGTTCTCCGCAACTGGAGTGTAGTCGTCACCTTCATCATCTCCCGAACAAAGAAATGCGCCGGACAAGTCCAATTTTCTCAAATTTGGGAATTTCAAGGACAATTCGAGGCAAAAGTCAGGGACTACAATCCTTTTCATACGTACATGACGGTCAGTGACAAATCTTCCGATTTTCGAGAAGAAATTCGGGTACATACTAGACCACCCACGTGGGTCCCTCAAAGCCTTTTCTACCAGTCTGACTTCACAATCTGGTGGAATGGTTTGCAGGAATTCCTTTAAACTTCTTAGCGTTTGGACAGAACTGAAGATCAACGTGTGATTATCTGCATAAGCTTTACTTAAAGTGATGGCGTTTTTATGCTGGCCCCAGATTACCACTTCCTCCAGTTCGATTTGGTAGTACCAAACCTTCATATCTTCAACGATGGATTTCCAGAATCGATTCACTCCAGAGCATTGCCATTTATCGTAGCTGCTAAGATGTCCAAAAATATTCTTCATCACCTAAATTTGTAATTCCAAAAATAAATAAAATCTCAACTTATTATTAATGAGCTCATCACCCTCTACGCCAGGAAATGATTTCAGTTTTTCCTTAGTTTTTCAAGTTATGAAGGTGTCTATTGATTCTAAATTTTGTCAAAAATTTTGCATGGTCTGGCCAATCGGACTTATTGAAAGCACAATAATTTACTATAGACAAATACATAAAGAGCACTTAAAATCGGATGACAATATCATAAAATCAAAGATTGGTTGTATGTACTATGGCGGATTTGCCAAATATTTACAGTGAAATCATAGAAAATGTGCTACATATTTTGAAAAACTGCACATTTTCTTCCAAAATTGCCTGAATGATTTGATGCTTCAAAGTATCAAAAAGAACCACGGAAATGGCGAAATTTTTCCCCCGTCATTAAATTTAGTTCCGACGCCCTGTAAGGTGAGTCTCATTATAATTCACCACCCGACACATTTTTTCTTGTAGTATTTGAAAAACTTAAGTCTGATGTTCTAAATCTGAATTGACAGAAAGAGTTAATACGTAAAGAGGTGGAAGTACCAAATAATTTTCTGCGACTTTTCCCATCAACTTGGCCAGACCCTCTGGAGACATTCCTCTCTCATTCGTCTTGCAGCAGCCAGCCTCAGAAAAGGTTGCATTTTTATCACACTCGAGCGTACAGTCCTTGCCACTCATGACTTTAAGTTAGCTATTAAAGCGGTTAACTAACAGGAAAATCAATATGAAAATTGTTTAAATGAGCAGTTAATACAGCGTCTTTTTACAGTGATGAAGTTAGATCAGAAGTTTTAACGAAATTCCACTCAATAAAGAAAATTGTGAATAAACTTCCACCTCAGTCAGCCTTGTATAAACTTCCCACCGGACAACAGTAAAACCGCCGAACCTACTCCAATAACCAAAGTGATCAAAGAAAGGGGCATGGGATGGGGGATACTACATACACACTCCCAAAGCTGTTCTCTCCTCCTGAGGTATTCACAATGTGAATTTCACATACGTACTTTTTACGTTTTTGGAATGAAATGCATGTGTAATGTCTAAACTGATTTTGATATATAGCTAAATTGATGACTTGATGAGCAGACGAAATAAGACACTGCACCTCTTTAGCAATAAAGAGTTGGTCGAACTCACAATCAGTCGTATTCCTTCATGCTGAAACCACTGACATTATTTCCTTGGCAAAACTTTTTTTTTTCTCCACTCCGATTTCAATGAAAATTTAATATGATTATGTAAATACATTGAAAATTTAATATACGGTACACGAATTCTCAAAGCATTTATATAGCGTAGCTTACTACTACTTCCAAGTTATTACAGCTAATATATTGTTACTAATGCTGGAACCAATTCATGTGTCCAATTTTATTTTATTTCACATGTGTAGCCAATAATGTTCAAAAAGAAATATGAAGGACCACAGCACAGTGGTAATTA
Source organism: Spatulosminthurus flaviceps (assembly GCA_034693705.1). Lineage (NCBI taxonomy): Eukaryota > Metazoa > Arthropoda > Collembola > Symphypleona > Sminthuridae > Spatulosminthurus > Spatulosminthurus flaviceps. Next base: position 10,828 of record JAQFXU010001417.1, on the reverse strand, counting down.
TCTACGAAAAAAATCTCTACTTACATCAAAAAAATAATCCATTAATGACATAAAATTTGTATTTATTTAGCATTTATGGAGAGTCAATTATTTACTATAGTCATCCTGATAATTTGTATTCATTGTGATTTTCACACATAAAAATTAATTTTGCCCAGAGGGAACTTCAATCGGAGTGTTCACACCCACTGGCCTGGGGAACACGGGGAAGCCTTTACGATCCCAGGATATTTTTTGTGCCCTAGCCTTTCGAATGGTCACCAGCTCGTCTGGGGGTAGATTCTGATCCGTACCGTGATAAATTAACCAGGTTTCGGTGTCATCTGGAAATGATTATAATTATTATTAAGACAAACACTTCACACCATGAAAAATGTATGATTGAATTTCTATTCACCTGGCGAAGTAGTTAAAGAACAGTGACCCGTGGTGTATATACTTTCCTCATCATTTCTCCAAAAGACAGGACCATCGACTTTGTTCCACCAGTTTGAAGGAACCAAGGGATCTTTCATGTCATAAATGCCCATCATTCCAAGGCAGTAGTCTGGGAGCCAGGCCCCGTTAGCGGAGAAAATAATGAATGTACGATTATCTTTTTGTAGAACTTGAGGTCCTTCATTAACTAAAGCGACATGGACGCCATCTAACGCCACCCCCTGTTCCCAACTCTCATGCGGCTCACGGAGAAGAACTCTTTCGCCTTTGATTTCAAATGGATTTTCCAGCTCAGCAATGTAGAGACTTCCGTTAGCTGGATAGACTGGGACCTCGCGGGGCCAGGCGGACCAGATTAGGTAGTTCTTGCCATTTCCGTACTGCAAGACCGTGGCGTCTATTGCCCATTCGTCGTTCACCGCATCGAGAAGAATTCTACAAACACAAAAGCTTCCAATTAAAATTCTTTGTTAAATATTTTCAATGTCCTTACAATTATTAGGAAAATTTTCTCATTTTTTCCTACCTGACTGGTGCACTCCATTTTCCCAGAGGGTTAGAAGAATCCTCTGCTTTAATTACAAACATTCTGTGGGTTCGTCCATTACCACTCATAGCAAAATAAATGTACCAATCCCCATGTATATTATGAATTTCGGGTGCCCATACTGTCCCCCAGTCGTAACCTGGCTCCCTTTCGTAAACAACTGCAGTTTGCGCGTCACGAAAGTCATAGAGTTTAGTGCTATTTAAAACTGTTATTGTATTACTGTCTGAAGTAACAAACCAGTAGCTTCCATTGAATTTTGTTACGTATGGATCGGGTGAGTAGTAGTCGACGATAGGGTTATAAAATGTAGCGTTAGCAATTTTACGTTTTGGAAATGCTTCCGTAACTCCGATATTAGCAAAAGCTAACATGCTTAGCACGATGATTAATTTGGGTATTAATTCCATAGTAATTTTATTATTGTAGAAAATGGGAATAACAAATGACCAGTCCAACCTAAACAGAGTGGACAGGACAACAATACTCACTCAGAGAAATAATTACGGGTGGTCTGAGGTCTATGGGTCCATTCAGATATCACTTATCTTTGTAATTATACATACATCTCTATCAATAATAATGACATTCAAGTGACTTTTTATTTATTTCATACTCAATTCTCAAGTGTCCACATCGTAATCATAGTTTGTAATGGGTTAGCTCATGGTGAATCTGCCAAAACAAAGCTTATAGTGAAACAACATGAACTTTGGCAGCCCAACTTCCCTATAGAATACTGATTCTTGCTTAAGAATAATTTTAGTAGTACATTATTTTGGTATTTTACTTTGGAAAAAATTATTGAAAAAAGAATATTAATAAATTATTATTTCACATCAAGGAAATTTTCCAATCTCGCTTTTGGGTTGATGTTTAAAATCGATGTGACCTCATATTTCGGTTGTTTGTACAGATTTTTGAATTCCAGAAACATTTTTCAATACATGTGGAAATTACGAGGCACTCCACTTTAAGTTTTGACCTTGATTAAACACCGCCTCTATAGAAATTCACATTATGGGTGGATAGAATATTATGCTTGAGTCTCCCGCAAAACGAATGTACATACATAATTACTTTTAATTTGATTGAATGTACATACATTTAAAATGTGACAATATGATAAATTCAGCGAAAAGCTATACATTTAATCCCAAAGCATATCTACATCATAGCTACTACTACTAATTCCAAGTAAATAGCTTTTACTACTTATATTTTGTGAAATTTGTTTCTGCCTCCATAGTTTTATTTGATTTTGCATGCGTTGACAATTTTCCCGTTCTTTGCAGCTCAAAAAGTAATATGAAGGAGCCCAGCACAGTAGCCATCACCTATAAGAAGAAAATCCAATTAATTTTCCAACAATGATTTTTCGTCAGTTTTCCCTCTCTCTTTACATCAAAACAAATAACAATTTATGACGTAGAATTTAAGAACCATTAAAAACACCTTTGGAATCATTGAGCGGTTAACATCAAAGCAGTTATTCGCTGTAAGTCTCCAACGCCAGGAAGCAAACCATTTGAAATACTTTCGCATTTGCAGCATACTTTTCTAAAAAAAAAAATAACACTCATAATTAAAAATAACAGAATGAATTATTTGTAACTCAAATACTTTTAGTACATATTAAATTACTAAAAGTAGCTCACCTCGGTGTCTCTGTTCAAATTCCGGTATGCGGCTTCCACCTTTTGTCGACTGGCTTCAATCTGGAGGAAAAAAAGAAAAATCGTTGAAAAAATCCACAACAAACTGTGTATGCTTAGCTAATTTTTTTCAATAAATTCAACAAATTTACCTGATAATTCACGTACTCCCCAAAACTTGCCAGCAATAGGATATTCTGACAAGAGAAGAAAAACCAGCTCACATCCACCACAAATTTCCTGAAGAAGACATAGTTGGTGAGAGCATTGATAATATCCACGAGAGCCGTAACTACCAAGACATGGAGATAAAGTCCTGAAATCTTTGAATAGATTTGAAATCCTTCCTTGAGTTGTAGAAACAAACGAGGAAATTCTTCAAAATTCAAAACACCCTTGTGAATTTCATCCATTGTCACCTCCGGAGGAAGCCTTGCACACACAATAAAAAGAGGTTGCTCCGAATTTCCACAATATTCCTCATCCCAGGCATTGCTCATTAATAGAAGGGTCTTGCTCATTTCGCCATGAAGTTGAATTAAAATGGAGCCAGGAATTAGAATGAAAAGGAGAGCAAAAGAAAGGGGCAAAACGGATGAGAGGATTTCCATAAGAATTAATGTGACTTCTCCCAGATATTTTATTGGAGGAATGGACGTCAAACTCAACAACAATTTGGAATTGTCAAGTTCCAGCTTTCCAGCAATAATGGAAATGGTGGGGATAATTATCATTGTCAGAAAGAGGTAGCCAATGAAGGGCCATGAGACAGTTTTAGGGCTTTTGTCCCAATCCTTTTTTTTCCAGACTGACCGAAACACCCGATTTTTCTCATGGAGTTCCAAACTAATGGAGATTAAATTTTGACATAATCCAAGAGTTTCGTCCGAGTAAGCAAATGATAAAAGTCTGGGGATAAAACCGCTCAAGTAAGAGGCCAGACCCATGTAAAATATTATTTTCTCAGAATGGCCCATTTCTCTTGATCTTGATGACTCCAATCGAATTCCAACCACATCTATTTGCACAAAGGTGGAGTAGCAAAAGATGAGGATACTCAGCCCGCTCAGTAGATTTATAAAGGAATGCTTCATCTCCGAGATTTTCCGAAAAGGATTTTTCACTGGAAACATCCCAACAATCACTCCGTAAACGATCAAAATGTAGAGTAACATGTAACTCTTGACCATTTTTACTCTTTTTGGAAATTCTTGAAGAGGAGAACTTTTTCTACGTTGCTACTAATTTGGTGAGAAATGAATGATGATGAATGGATGAAAGTCAACTTGGCTATGTACAATGTACAAAGGGAAATTACAGCTGTTCTTACCACGAAGTGCTATCACTCAATGGATGTGACCTCTTGAATTGACCATTGCAGTGGCATGATTAGGTAAGTAATTTAATGTCAATCCAATACATGTTATTCGTTTGGGTATTCCGGTTTTAGCTTTTTTATGTGTAAAATTAAAGGGACGGAAGATCATAAAATCTGTGGAATTGTCAAGGAGGTAATTAGATAATTGAGCTACTATACGTATTACGTGCCAATGGGGTTCATATGTTTCATGAATTTTAGCAGTAGTAATAAGTAAGTGCCGGAGTATGTAGTGTACGTATGAAGTGCTCACGATCTTTTGACAGTTGTATTATAGTATGGAAGGGATTTTATGATCGGACCTTGTTCTTGTCCGTTTTTACCTCTTGGGTTTAATTTTCATTGAAAAAGTGTAGGTGAAAAGATACTTACTGCATTAAATATACGTAGGTTAAAATTCCTCCTTTTATTCCAGAATTTGTAGTGGGCGAAGCTGGAGCAAAGCACCCTGTTGTGATGGCCATGATTTGTTTGTGCTATGAAGGGCTGCATACAATCAAGGTAAAAATCCAATAATTTCCTACACATTAGGCCAATATCCGTATGAGTGAAAAATTTTGTGGGTTTTTATGCATTTGCCCTATAAATATTAAGAAGGTCCACATTTCAACATATTTTAGTACATACAAAAGAATTTTACAAGTTAGCACCGGCCACGATAGACACACACGCTAGAATGTAAAGCACATTCATTTTTAAAGGAAATTCTACAGACCTACAGCCAGCACTGGGCGGAATTTAAAGCTAGCGGGGAGGTTTGATATTTGAATCATAAATCATACAGTAGATTCCCTATATAGTGGTTTCCCCTAAGATGGCATTCTCTCTACAGTGGCAGATTCAAATCCTCCCCAGAGTTTCCCCATGGTTAAGGTATACTCTAAAGTGGCAGGGGTTTTTGAAAAATCTTTATATAGTGGCAGAATTTATAAGATTTTTTAGATTTTTTGCCACTTTTTCCTCCTCTTTTGGCCAACTTTAGACTACATTTAGATGAAAGATGAAAAAATACTGCGTTTTATGAAATCAAAGTTAATTTTTGACATAAATCAACGGAATTTCGTGTAATGTTTCTGTAATGCCTTCAGAATTGGCATGACCTTAAATCTTAATAGGGAAAATGCTTGGAGCGCTAAAGTGGCAGAATTTCTGGGATCCCTTGGATGCCACTATATAGAGAATACCCTGTAATAATATGTCAACATGTGGTTTCAAAAAATTGTCATTTGCAGGTGTGATAGAGATATTCCTAAATTCCATACCTGCATAGGATTCTCTATGGGATGACACAATGATATACAGTGCTTGGCATGGCAGCTACTATTTCCATATACTTTTGATCCAGTTAGCTTCGCCCCCTCACAGCTTTTGCTAAGCAATAGCGATTTTTATATGATTCGTGAGAGTATTGAACACACTTGCGATGATTAAAATTGATTGTAAGTGCATCCTACAGTATGACATTAATTATTTTTTTGAAAGCACGCCGCATCATGTAGATGGTTAAATGATTCCAGATTAATACAGAAGTAGCTATACTTACACAATGCAAGGAAGTGCTATCCAGGCTTGGGTTCTAGCTATAAGTTTCCCGTACTTTCCATTGTGATTTTTTATTCAAAGCAAAGGAGCGTTAGTTAGACGTGTCTGACGTGAGAAAGAAATCCGTACACGTACATAATCCTATGGGATTCATTATGCAAAATTAATGTTATTTTATTTTATTAAATCAAGAGGAAACATGCTGGTCTGTCGGTTAAATACTGAAATTATGTAATCATATGGCAGGGAATTTTGTAATTGATAGATAAAAAATACATGGAAAAAATAATATTGTTCATACTCATCGTAAAAAAAATGTGTCCATAACTTGTTTTTTTCTGTTGAAAAAAGCCAGTACTTTAACGTTACCTCTTCAAATAATATAAACCCAATGCTTTATAAATGCCACTTAAGAGTTTAACGCCTTAATTGTTTATATTTCTAGTTAGTTGCTCCGCGAGCGTGGGAATTCTCTGCTCCGTGTTTCCTCAATGGCATTCCCGGATTTTCATTAAGTGGGCATCATTATGGGAAAATTTTATTTATAAGCTTCATATGGAAAATATTCTGTGAGTCATTCTCTGATCATTTGCACATTCACACACACATCTAAAGTCTGCAGATGTCACAATATAAAGAAGGAAAATAATTTTAGATTTGGAATACACTACAGAACGGAGTAACCATGTTTAAAATATTAATTTCCTTGTTATTTGTGTCGTCCACTTGGATATTGACAGTGAATGCTGTAGGTAAAGTTGATCATCATGTTAAGCAGAGTTCAAGCCTTCCTCAAAATGCCACTAGATTGTCAAAACCACTGTATCGGAAATTACTGAAGATCATGAAATTTTCACATGCTTTCCGGAATCTATCTATTGAGGTATGGACAAAAAATTAAATTAATAATAAAATGCTCAGTTAAATAATTTTTGGGAAAGTTCTACATACTTACCGCCCTATTTGAAATTTACTCTTAAAAACAATGTTTTAAGTATAATATTTTTTAATTTTTGTGTATATAGGAAGCCGTAAATTTTTTAAATGGAATAGACGAATGGAAAATTCCAGAGGATTTTGAAACGCGATTTCCCTATTATCTCGGGGGCTATGATGAGGATGACAAACCAAGTAAGTGTATAAATATGGAAAAAATAAAGTCTATGTTTATTTTAATAAAAAGGCCGTATAGAAGACAAATCCAAATACAAAATATTGAAAATTTCCTGTATTCATTTCAGTATGGTACGCTGAGACCGGGAAATACAGATTTGACGACCTATTTGAACGTACTCACGAGTTATTTCCAATAATAGAAAAAATATTTTTCAAAATGGCCATAAATGTTGCACAGAGGTAACATTCATTAATAAAATTGCTTACAATGTATCAAAACTTTATATAGCATGAGTGAAACCTAATGAATTTATACATGCAATAATATTTAAAGTAATAAAAATGTTTTTTAACCCTTCTAGCTTTGTCGCCAGAGAAAGGCCTGGAAGGGAAATTCGGCAAGGTGTGATTGTCATTGATTGCGACGGGTTCGACCCTTCCTTGGCTTACAAAATAATTCAGCATCCAGAAGGTGAGAATTTTACAAATAAATTATTTTTATTTTTATTCAACAACCAATCTGCATCTATTACTGAGCAAATCAAGTGGTCTTCACCTCTTGGCACGTGTGCTACAATCGCAGGAATGAAATGTAGGGGGCGTGGCTTCCTTGTATAAATATCCTTGCTGAGCACTCATGTTAGATTCCGCTGTAGCGCACATGCCTGCCCTCTTTCATCATATCTAAAATCCATGTTTTTTCCACTCTTTCTTCAGTCATCCAATTCGGCATGAGACTTTGGAGCTCTTATCTGGATATATTGATCTATGTCACGGCGCAGGCCATAGTTGTGAATGGTAAGTGCATTTTTTATTATCAGGACAATACTTGAACGCAGCCATACGCAAACGAGCTTAAAAGCCAATACAGTTCTTTACTCCTCCGCTAGGTGCCGCCTGTGTGCCCGCAGGAGCCCTTAAAATTTGTTTTCCTATTTCATATCATGTATGTACATACGGACTGACCACCGAATTTTACAAAATTAGTGCTGATAATTCATTTTTGTCTTATTGTCTCACAGCAAATTATGCCATGAAGATGATGACCGACCTTTTTCGTCCAGTAATGGGTGACCTCATGGAGCGAATAGTTATTCTCGGAGGTAACAAATATCGCTGGAAAGCCGAGCTCCGGAGATTATTACCAGAAAATACCATTCCACCTTGGTATGGTGGATCAAAGGACTTTAAGCCTCTTGCTGTTTATGGATGAATATTATTATGTGTTAATTAAATTATTTTCAAGTCGTATTATATAACCCATTTCGACATGTATTAAACCCTTTATTTTTACTTCCTCTTTGGCATTTAAATATATTTACTCACTTTTTTGTACTTTAGCCCTCCTTCTGTTATGTAACAACATATTATGTTGATGTAAATAAATCCTTCGTGTTGTTAACCCTTTTTACATCATGTCCTATTATATGCATACGCAAAAACTTATTAAGATTCATCTTGATCACAACATTACTATTAACTATAAGTGTATACGAACACCTTTAATAATGTTACGCAAGCTCAACTCTGAGATTTGAAAGTTCTTCTATTGTCCTTTAATAATTATTTAGCATTGTATAAATTCGTGTAGTGATAATAAAACGGGCTGTGAAATTCGCACGATTATGAGTTGAAAAAAAATTTCACACCGCTTGTATCATCATCGTCCATGCTACCATTTTTAAATGAAGATATTTTACTATAGGGATTTTTGGACACAATTAGAATACCACTTTGATAAAGATAGAAGAACGAGCATATAAATTACATGTTCATCCTCACATGTTAGTAATAAGGCTAGGTAAAAGTTGTTTATATAGGATTTTATTTGGATGGTTTAACCTTCCCTGTCAAAATTAATATAATATTTCCCATGTTATAACACTTATTTAGCCAAGCCTAGTCTTTTCTCCAGGATTGTCAATTGTATAAAATTCCATCAAGTGTTTAAATATTTACTGCTTGAATTTGCGCTCAAGTGTAATAATCGTAATTAATGAGACTCACGGGCTAGAATTTTTCCATGCTTCCTACTACTTTTTCCAGCACCTTTTCACTTTCATATTAATTTGCATAAAGGTAATGGAGGAGCTAAAACTTGGATCATATAATAATCGTGGGAATTTATCTTTTGTCAGGCTTTTTTTGCTAGTTTTAATGTGACATGAGACTCCGGAGGCAGGGTAACTCGTAAATGTATCCTGTATCTGCGCAATAATTGGTTCAGTGTATAACTATTTTACATTGAACCAGTTATATAGTTGAGTGTAGTAAAGCTGGACAGGAATTTTGATTTTCATCCTGGCAAAAATCATATAGTGAGAGAAGGTTTTAGAACTGGAAAGGATGCGGAAATCATTGTTTTTGTTTATTAGTTTGTTCCTCTTTGGAACTCTTGGGGCTGAAGGGATGATTAGTACAAATACTACGACGGAAAGTCCGGTGATCAAACCATCCTATACAAATGACACTACATTTATCACCAGGCTTTATCGTAGGACTTACTACATCATGAAGCATTCACGGGCATTTCGTAACTACACTTACCAGGTGAGCTTGATTGCTATCAACATAATTTAAAAAAAGATTTGTTTTTAAAAATTTAATCCCATCTCTTTAATTATTATGTATGCGATAGGATGCGGTAAATTGGGTGAATGAAGCAGAAACTTTCCAAGCTCCAGAAGATTTAGTCCAAAGGTTTCCTTACTATCTTGCAGGTTATGATTTCGACGATAGACCAGGTTCGTGTTTTCTTCAAAAAAATGCTTAATTGCCATAATTGTTAATAAGTAAAAATTGTGGCAAAAAAAAAAGCAAGAACTTGCTGAATATTTTCATGTTTCTAAAGTGTGGGTTTCCGAAGCTGGGAAGTACCGAGTGAGCGATTTAATTGAACGGGCTCTGGATCTTCATCCTATTTTTGAAAAGATGGCGTTCCAGGCAGCTGTGAACGTTATTAAAAGGTAAATTTAAAAAAAAATACCCCCTACACTGGAAAATGTGAATGAGCTTTTTAGAATTGAAGAACATTTTTCACTGATTTTTACAGTTTAGTTGCAAAAAGTAGCCCAGAGAGGAAAATCCGTCAATTTGTCTTGATCATAGACTGCGAGGGGTTAGACATGAAAGTGGCCATAAGTGACTTTAATCGGTTCTTTGAATATCAAGAATGGCCGCGTTGTAAGCTTACACACTCGTTTCTAAAAACCTTTCTTAAAAAACAATGTGGTGACTGTGAATAAATGCATTAATAAATTGTCATGGAAATTTCATCATTATAAAATTTTATGGTTTTCAGTGATGAAATTAGGCTTGTCAATTGGGGACCTATACTTAGATCTGGGAGTGAAAGGAGTTGGTCAAGTGATACTAATAAATGGTACAGTTATTCTTTTATGTTAAGGAAATGTGTAAAATGCTGTTCCTTGTAAATATTCATGTATTTTATGATGTGGTGCGTCTATAGCAAACTACGTGGCGAAAATGTTCCTGGATTTTTCTCGCCCTATTATTGGCCAACTAATCGAAAGGTTGGTGGTTTTGGGAACGAATAGATATAAGTGGAAGGCGGAGCTAAGAAGGCTCTTACCAGTAGAAACTATTCCGTATTGGTACGGTGGGTCGCCGGATTTCAAGCCTCTCGCTGTCTATGGATGAATGTTATTGTGGAAAATGTGGGTATTTTGTAAATACTTAAAGTATATTGGGATTGGGAAAAGGAAAACTCCATAATATTTAATATTACAAAAACTTTCTTCGATGCACAACTTTTGCCATTTTTCAATCCAAAAAAATGTTTTGTAAAAAATTAACATATAAATAATCAATGAATATTAATTTACAAGTCATGAAGATAGATGGGGGGAGGTGGATGAGGAGGATTTATATTTTAACTAGAAACATATGCATTGGCTATTGTCCACTTGTTACAATAAGGTTTTGTGACGTCAGTCAAAATAAATACGGCGTGTTTCTCTTGTAGGCTCTTCCTTCTCACTGCAATGAACTTCTGAAGTATAATAAACGTAGGCATAGCATGCGTGAGATAAATGATAGAATATTTGACACACTTCATATATCGTCGGGTAAAGTCCAAAAGGCGCTATAATTTTGTTTTTCCCATAACGTTACGAAAATTATAGCGCCTTT
>JAQFXU010001416.1:0-29405 GCA_034693705.1 Spatulosminthurus flaviceps | reverse complement strand
ACACTAACATTTTTTGAAAAAAAAAGATTTTCCAAAATTTTGGACTTATTCCAGTTTGATTCTAAAGTCCTCATATAATGGTTCCCTGTAAAAGGGTTAAGAATTATGTGGGCAAAATTTCCTTATTAATATTGATATAGAAAAATGACATAGTAGCAGACATTTTTAGCATGGGTTTTCTATAGTTCCAATTTTGAAAGAAGGGCCTTATATAATAGGTATGTATGCATGTGTAAACAAATGGAGCTTTTATTTGCTCCCTTTTTGAGGCCAATCCCCTGTATAAGTTCTCCTATATGTGAGGGATAACTCTTTTCTGTTACGTGCTAAAATCAGATTGAGAGTGATAAAAACTATGGTGATATAGTCAGGTGCATTTTATAGGTAGTTCCTTGAAATTTCCAGTGCAGTCATATTTTTAACATGTTTTACATGTGTATTATGAGGAGTTATACTAGCGGGATATAGTTACTCATATTTAATTGTGTCAGCCAATGAACCGTGTGGCCTCCAATGGAGCAGCAGCTCCAGGGAGTTTTGATCTACTTTCCGGCTTTAATATGCACACACACACACACACACACACACACACCCACCTCGTACTATTCTGCCCCATAGAAAATATGCATTGCAGTATTTTCCTACCTTATAACCTCACCAAGCAAAGGAACCTCCTCTGAAAATACCATTACTGACCACATTTCCTTTGGTCACATGTCATTTCCAGTGTTTTGCAAGGAATGAAAATTTTGGTCAAAAGTGCTATTCTTAGAAGTTGAGAAAATTTCACAGGTTGATAATTTCCCTAGTAACTCAAACACTTGCGAGCTGATATGAAATTAACGGTAGAGAGGATTTATCTCTGTGTATTAATAGCTGATATAAATTTACTGCGTCTGTCATTATTGACAATTTTGCACTTGGCACTATAAATAGTACGTGGATAGATATTTACCGTAATTTGAGTAAGCAAAACGATGTGTGAGTAAGAGCGTGATAAAAAAAAAGTAAATAATTGGGCTAAAAAATCCCAAGCCTTTTTTTGCTCTTGTTGATATATGAGAGAGGATTTTTTGTGAGGGGAAGCGGAAGTACTACTTTAGTCAATACCCTTTTTTCAAAAGGACAATCGGAATCGGAAGAATGGAAATAGGGCAGAGAGTAAATTCAAATACATGGAAGAAGTATAGAGGATTTTTGTGAGAGTAGCATTTAAGTAAAGCACTTGAACTTTCAAAGTGGGTTTATAACTTTTCTCTCTCAATTTTTTTCTGCATGATTTGGCAAATTTCAACATTTGTTTGTTTAGCTTGGGTATTTGCTCTTGGAAGATTAACCGGACCCGGATGTGAGGATTAGTTGTGAGAATCGTTACAAACGTATTTTATGTACGTAAGTGGGTACTACGCGGAGCTTCCTATAGTAATGAGTCAGTTTAAATCTTTCAGCAGGTTAATTCTCTCAGAGGAATGTTTTTTGCATGTTTTTCAGGGAGCAAATGATGTTTTGCTATTTTCCAGGAGTGCCAGAAAAAATTAAGTCGGTCAGTAGTAAAAATGCGTGGGATTGTACAAACGGGGTTTTGTCTCATTACCAACGGGTCTTTAGGGGAAGGGTGTAAAGGGTATAGGATCTTGAACTAGTCTGCTATTGATGGAGTTTTAATTTTCACTGATATGGGACCAAATTTTCCAATGTGGCAACATTTTTTAAGTTTTTAGCACCGTGTGACAAAATTTCACAATTGTGACAAAAATTTGACCGTTCTGACCATTTGACGATTCTGATCAAAATTTGACCGTTCTGACCAAAATTTGACGATTTTGGGCAAAACTTGACCGTTCTGACCAAAACTTGACCGTTCTCACCAAAATTTGACCGTTTTGACCAAAATTTGACAAATTTGACCAAAATGACAAAAATTTGACCAAAATGACCAAAATTTGACCAAAATGACCAAAATTTGACCAAAATGACCAGAATTTGATCCTGGTGACAAAACTTTACTAATTGACTAAAGCTGATCAATAAGTTGAGCAAACCAAAATTTTATGAGTTTACAAATTTAGACCCACTCGATTTGAATAACATGAGCAATGTTACTAATGCGAGGCTTATTTATTCGTACTCATATGGAAAATAATTCCATTCTGAACCCAAGCATGTAAACAAGCGGATGCTGAGTAAATGCCTTCAAGAATGGTTACCCCTCTTGCACAGCACAAGATTTATGGTATTTACTCTAACAAACATGTGTTTCAGGTAAAGAGCATGAACGTGATAGCCCGTGCGAGTATAAAGGCAGAAGCCCGAAAAAAGGTCTGCTCCCTTCCACACACACACATGAGGCTCATTATCATTTAGCTATGTATTGTCCAGTTCACGCGCCCTGGCCCACACTCTTATTTTTGTAACAGAGTAACAGTTTTCAAGTAACATTCCTCTATATCTCGACCATTGGAAAAAGGGTAACATATTTGGTGATAAAATCCGTATGGTAACTCAACGTGACGAACCTTGACTGGGAGTAGGCAAGAGTTCAAAAATTTTCATGCTCAATAACCAACCCTCAACTTTCACTTCCATTTTGAGTAAATTATCAAATGACATTTCAAGTGTGACTCTGCTTGTGACCACACTCCTATATATGCCTTTTACATAAAACTCTCCCTTCTTATGAACTTGTTATGTCTCTACTCCATTGCTTTACATGCAAACGTGATGGGAATTTCCAAGGGATATTTTACAATGGTGGATTTAAAGATCGGAAATGTTTTTAAATCCTTAATTATTGCTCGTGCATGTGGAATTAATTTGTTTTCCAATTTTTATCACTCACTACGCTGTCTTGAACTTATATAATCCTGTTACGCCTCATATTCTACACGTTATGGTTATAGAGAAGCAGGAAATTCTAGAACTACTCACCCAATTATTCCAATGCTCTTACTTCCTTTCTATGTATCTTCTCTTATTTACTCCTTACCAGTTTTTTCTCATTTGCTTGAGAAAAAAATCTTACTATAAATTTTACTACTGCCTTTATCAACCTTAACAATTGACGGATTGTTGAGGTAGAACAATTCATTTCCCTATATTATAATCCTATTAGATTTTTTTAAAGAGTCAACGACACCTTCCCTTACGACAATCATGATAATCATTTAAGATTACCTCATTTTTCCTCCCTTTGCATTTTAATCCGTCAAAATTATTCCCTCGTTAATCGCATACAAAATGTTTTTCTATTTCATTCAATTTTGGCCAATTCTCGAAAAATGTTCTTGTCAAAATCGTCAGTACATTTTTTCCCATTAAATTCGCAAGTTAAAAGATTTTCTCAAGGAAAAATTTCCCTCTGCATTGATTTTATCCACATGAAAATATCATTTGCATCGACAGAAAAAACTTTTTCACGGTAAATATTTTTGAGATGTTTTGCAAATTCTGGGGAAAATTATTGGCGAATTTTACGGTAAATTTTGTTGGAAAATTTTGGGGAAAATTAGTAGTAATTTTCGGTGGTAAATTTTATTTGAGATTCTTTGCAAATTTTGAGGAAAATTAAAAGTAACTCTTGTTGGTAAATTTTCCCTGAGATTTGCCAAGCTTTTTAGCAAAAACATTTTGAGAAAAATTAGTGGTAAATAATATGCTGGCAAATATTTTATCAATTTTTGAGACCTGGTTATAATACATTTTGGGAAGGAAATAACACACATGACACATGAGATAGGAGGGAGGAAAAAAGCAAAAGTAGTGAATCCGGTTTGCATATGTTAATGGAAATGAACTTTGTGTGTGTGAGAGATGCGTGAAGATAGTTAAAAAGTTGGATGCATTAAAAATCCTATGAAGTTATGGTGTTTATGGTGTGTCTGATGTATATGAATGATACGAAATGAAAATGACGAGTCAAGAACCGTTCGCAGACTTTATACTAGGTGACTACACCAACAGCCGCCGTTATTATTATGTCATAGCCATATGTATGTACTCCCATGTTAAAGCATAGCGACTGGTTTTTCTCACAGAAAAAAAAGAAAGAGTGTTGATTTTTTCCCATGTCTATGACCGTACTTACCTACTCACACACAATTCAATGCTATCATTACCCACTATCTTGCCTTCCCTTTTCACACTCACAGTTCCATTAAGAGTAAATATCCCTTTTTCTCTATCACCACCACCCCTACCAAACCATAGCCCAGTCATTGTTTTTACAATCATTCCTTTTTATTTCCAACCATAAAGAAAAAGAAAGAATCCTCAAAGGATATTATGGATTTATTCAAATGTCTTTTTCTCGCTTATATTTTATTATTATTATATGCTCTAACATGGATTTCCCCATAAGAAATAAAAATTTTGACTCTGTACTTTCTGCGTACCTCTCAGTCAGAGATAATTACATGTTACTTTTTTCTTCTCCTCATCTGTTCTTGAACAAATTCTATACGTCAGCTGAGAAATTCAACCTCGATCGTCACCTTGGTCAATCACCTCTTCTCTCTATATGAGAACTAGAACTAGACCCAGGCGAAAGGGAGAGTCAGATTCATCCAAGGTGACGCATATGTAATTCATGACAATTATTATGATATTTTATTTTTTTCTGACCACCATTATTTTTTGACAATTATCATCATTATTATTTTATTCACCCTTTTTCCTTTAAAATTTATCCTCCAATTTCTCACAACCTAATCTTGTAGAGACTAATTGAAATTTTCAATGTAGTACAATGTAGTGGTGAGTTTTGCACGTGTGAGGTTCGTAAAAAACGTTTATCAACTTATAAAATGCTAAGAAATTACGTAAAAATTCCTGCATTTAAATGCATTGCAATTTTTGAGAAAAACTTATCTCCATGCGAGGGATATTTTGACAAATGTGATGGAAATTTTGAGAGGCGCTAAAAGTTGAGAATGGGAAAATATTTTGACGGGTTAAAAATGCAAGTTTTTGGAAATTTTCTGCGATGAAAATTTTTACTCTTAAAATATGGATTTTTTTTAGCAGTGCAGTGCTGAAATTATTTGAGCCGCTATGACGAAAATTTCCAAGGAAAACGCATATAATGCAGAAAATTAAAATAATTTCTTGCAAATGTAATAATTATTGCAGATTTATGCAAGTTTAAAAGAATTGCAAGGAAATGAGTCATGATGGAAGACATTGCAAATTTTGACAAGTATTCTCTTACGGGATGCATAAAGAAAAATCTAGGAAATTTTAAATTACCTTAGGAAAGAATATCAATTACAAAGGAATTAATACGAGCTCAAAATAATAATTAATTTTTGTACAAGCGTTAAATTTGAAAGTGTAGGTTTAAATATTTTGCAATAAAGTTATTGCACGCGTTGCAAGTATAATAAAATTAAAGGGAATTAAAAGCCTTTGGTGTTGCATTTATTTGGCAGAGAGTTAAGAATATTATTTTTGTAGTTTATGCGTATATATTTTGTGTTTAGGGGTGGGAGAGTATGTAGATAATATTATACTTATGGGTATAAAGAAATATGAAGGAAAAAAATTACAAGTGAGCAAAATGTTGCAATCCGAAGTTGCTCTTGCATTAAAAAAGAGACGAGTATGGCAGGGAAAAGGTCTATGTCGTGGGGTGTCGCAACCCCAGCCATTCCTCTCTTTACATGCTTGGGAATATCAAAAGTACAGCAATTGTGATGTAATAGCTGTGCATTTTTCCCCCTCCAAACCATATAGTGTGGATTGTTACTAGAGGAAAAATTCATTACCAGACTAATTGCATTGCACACAAACGTAACTCTGGTACATATTTGAAGGGTCGTATATGCCTAACCCCAATGGGCTTGAGAATTATTTTGGTCGTCAATGGGAAAAATTCTAATCGAAATGAGAAAAATCCCTATGCTTAACACACACTCGAGCATTAATTGTGATCCTAATCTATTTGCTGTGGAAAAATCCTGGAAGTTTTGAAAACTTGGTAAAATTTGATGAAATTTTTTGAAATTCTCTTGAAGGAGAGGAAAATTTCAAAGGAGCGATAGTCGAAGCAATTCAGTCGAAAATTTTAGCCAAATCCGTGGGTCAAAAATAGGGGTCGTCAAAATTTGGGTAAAAAATATTTTCCATAAAAATGAGAATTTGTTTTCTAAATATTTCTGAAAATGTGGTAAAAAATATTTGCACCAGAAATTTCCAAAAATTGATGGCAAATTCCAGTAATGTCTGTACATTTACTGACATTTTATTAAAATTGTAACCAAAAGGGAGACAAAATATTTAAGTTCAAATGTCAGGCAAAAATTTGTCTTAAAATTTCGGAAAATTCCTTCAAATATGCCCTTCAAATTTCTCTAAAATTTCCCATAAAATTGAACAACCGGAAAATATGAAAGAAATCCTAAACAGCACCATCAATTTTTTTCAAAACTTTGTCAAAAATCAAAAGTGATATTGTGATCGGAAAGGAAAGTGCGTTTCTCCCGACACAATAATATAAATAATAATGACGAAAAAATAATAAACATTGCCAGTGCTAATTAAATGAAGTGCCTCCCAGACATAATACAAACATGCTAACAAGCTCAGTCTCTCGTGTATCTCCACATGTCCACATCAAATATAGGAAAATGCATCTTTTCCCAAATGTTATGTTCACATGTTGAGAGCTCTCGTATTTCGTATGTATTGGATATGGGATGATAAAAATCTATGCTAATATGGAAAGTACACATAAAAAGACAATGGTGATGACCAAATGACGACATTTTTTATTCCTCTCACCCTTGGTCCACTTACTAATTCTATGTCAGGCCAAAGTTACGTTTACTCAGTTTTTTCCTACACTCCAAAATCCACATATTCCATCTTCCGTCCTTTGTCTCTAATAATTAATTACATACTGAGAAAATGTTATTTTTACAAAAAAAATCCCTTCAAAATGATTTCTAAAGTACGAAAAACATTTTAAAAATTTATTTCGTAAATTTCCATTTCCTCAGACTTCCGTTACAAACAGAATAAGGAGGGCCTAAAATGAGGGAAATTATTATGGGATTGTGACATCCCAAATACGTTTTTACCAATTTCATATGAATTTAGCATACAAATTTTGTCAAGCCCAACTTGAGTGGGAGAGACACAAGGCAGGGAACGTGAGGAAGGAATTAGTGTTTTTATTTTGGTCCAAAGCCTCCAAAGAGACCCAATATATTTTTGCTATATTAAAGCACAACATGCGCTCGTGCGGATCTGAAAATATTTTTATTAATTCTGGGTCTCCCCTGCCCGTCGTAGCTCATGCTTTATTGATGAGCAATGTGCGTAGGGACATGAGTATCTCATTAGTGATTTGAGTCTATCATAGAAATTTCTGGGTTTTTCTGTTCAGGTATAGGCCAAAAATTCGAGTAACATTGATTTCCTGTATGTTTTCTCTATTTGACTGGAGTGACATTCGCACATGAAAAGTTGTCTGGTTGGTGGGAATCCTCATAACTGTTAAAATTTCCATACACTTTTTTTCGCAACATGTGAATCCGCTTAGCCTAAATTTGTTGTCTTCTCCAATTTGCCCTTCCATGGTCAATAACAGGCTTACATGTACATTACACATGTGCTAGAATTCCCATATGCTTACTAATGAGCAAGCTGGAATTTTGACAAAGGCAAAGTTACCATTATTTTTACCGCTCAAATTGAAATTTTGAAGGATGCAAGCCAAATTTATATAACCCATGTGGATTAAATCTTGACCGATGCAAATTAAATTTCGACTAATGAAGACAAACTTTTGACCAATGTAAGTTAAATTTCATGGATTCAAACGCAATTTTGACCGATGTAAACCAAATTTCACCGATGCTAATGCAATTATGACCGATGTAAACCAAATTTCACCGATGCAAATACAATTTTGACTGATGCAAACCAAGTTTCACCGATGCAAACCATGTTTCAACCGATGCAAACGCAATTTTGACCGATGCAAACCATGTTTCAACCGATGCAAATCAAATTTAAACCGATGCAAACCAAATATCCAGCGATGCAAACCAATTTTTGACCGAATTTCAACCGATATAAACAAAATTTTAACCAAATCAACTACATCTTTGAACAAAGCATTTGCAAATTCGAGCACGTTTTTGAATATCCCACCTATTGTGACCAACAAGTTTGATCTACCTGCCCAAACATATTAGCATATTGCACAATAGCAACGAGGCTTGAAACAACCCCAGAAAATATTTTACATCGAGCAATTACCTCACATTACCTCTTTAGATTTCTAAAGATATAAAAAGATAATTGCAACCGCAAATAATAAAAATATACAAAGGAGGAAGAAATAAAAAGTCTCTCTTGCGTAATGAGAATGAATGTTAAAAACACCCATGGATCAAAGTCAAGTAATTTATCTTGTGTACAAAAAAAATGTTCAAGATAGATAACATACTACAATAATTCCTCTATAGCTTTTACTTTTCTTGTAATGGAAAAGGTGTGCGTGAGGTAGTTCACCTTTTGTGCGTATAGCCACTCACCCACTTCATATCCCTCCAACATGTTAATAAGAGTAACAAGAGAAAAATGAATCAGGAAGCTTTTTCACTTGGTGAGTAAAGGCGAATAAATATCCTCCTTTCTCGCTCCTACCATTTTTCCCCTCCACGCCCTTACATACTCAGTCCATCCATCACCCTATAATAATTTCTTGGGCTCTATAACAACCTCTTTGCATTTTCTCCATTTTCATATGTACCTACACGTACACGTATAAGAATACATATATAGGCACTATTTTCTAGATATGGCTATTAAAGGGAATGTGAATTTTCGAGGAAGTGCCAATTCTCATTGGTATGCACGTTGGAAAAAAAAATAGTTTTTCCACTTTAATAAAGATTCCTTGTTTTTTAAGGACGTAAAAGGTGGTGCTGCTCCAAGAGCGAGTCAACAAACTCACTTTCAATTTCCTACACGTTATATTTAGGCTATGCCTATATAATATAACCCAGAAAAAGCACTCTCTCTCTCGTTAAAAATCTCCCTATTTTTACCCTCAATAATAATAATAACATAATAAAAATACTTCCTCCATTCAATTCCTACCATTACCATTGTTATACGACTCCTCGGCCAATTTATGTAAGAGACTTGCAAAAATAGCACGTAGTAAAAAGATATCATTCTATAAGAAACTTTTGGGAGGAAATAGTTCCGCAAAGTCCCGTTGCTATTGGAAGGAGGGTGCCATTTGAACTTCTGCACACACACAAGAGCCAACCTTCCGGAACTTTCTGCACACAGATGTAACAAAAATATAGGAAGAGCTCGCTGGAAATGCGTTTTAGCACCCATTTTGGACAAACTTTTCCCTTTTATTTGAAGGCCCTACTCCATCCTATCCGGAAGAAAATTCAAGGTTGTAGAGGAGTTTTGGAAAAATTTTTGGAAAAATTTAAATTTTCTTGGAAAAAAAAGTTAAGGAGAAGATTTTCTCCTTCAATTTAAAATTCCCTTGGCTTTTCCATGGAAAAAAATTGAGCTTTGTTAATTTTCGAAATAAAGTGAAAATTGAATGAGTTTTCAGGGAAATTTTTGCAAGGAGGAAAAAAATGAGTTTTCCCTGAAATTTTTGCAAGGAGGAAAACATTTTGAACAAAATTTTTATGCGTTTTCCTTTTTCTAGCACTTTTAGTTGAGGAGTAAAATATTGAAAAAACATTTGATGATTGGAAAAAACTTGGAAATTTTTCTTTCCAATGGATTTTCTTTTTCAGAAAATGGTATGACCACAAGGCATTAAAGGATTTCGTAACATTGGAGGATAAAGTTGGGGTAACATTTCCTGGGAAATTGTTATATCCATTACCGGGAGATAAAATTACGGGAAATTCTACCCTCAGAAATGTTTACGTAGCATAACAAAATAAAAAAAGTGACTTGAATGTGGTATTTTGAGAGAACGTAGAGGAAATCAGATAAAAGAGAGAACTTTCTAAGGGAAGAGAATGGAAGGGGTAAACGCACTCTAAAAGTTATGAGCTACGTACATGCGCCTCCCCGTATATTAATAAATGCTTTAATAAATCCATCCTATCCTTCCGGTCCTGACAAAATGTGAAGGAACTTCCAATACTTCCCCGCTACTCTATGTACGTATAATCCCCGGGTAAAGGAATGTTGACTCTACCACAATGTTTAAATTATAAATTCCTATAGAGATTATTATGTGAGAGCGAGAGAGCATTGACATAAGCAATGCTATGTTTTCCTACTGTCATATGTTGAAGCCAGCCCCTTTGTTTGGATATGCACGAAAAGTCTAGTCATCGCATAGACAAGGTCTAGTCTTCTGGAGAGGAAAGCGTAGGGAGAGAGAGAGAGGAAGAAGGCAAGTGCAATACCCGGTAGTTGTGAAGGCTTTTCCGGAAATCGATGAGAGCAATGACCTCAAACTCCCGCATCCACGTGAACCGATCAATATTATTCCCAGAGGATACAAGCAAAGTACAGGGAGAGAACGTGTGTCTGCCGCTATACTGCTTTGCGAATAAACGCACCGACTCCCGCCGACCCTTCTCCACACACCGCACCGTTTCTGCGTTTAGCGTCGTAAAAGTCTCGCCGTCTATTCACACACACACACACTTTTTCTCCAGTCTGTATAACTTTTTCCCATGCAAATATTGTATCTTCCATCATTTTTTAACCTTTACTAAAACACCACCATTTCTTTCACCACATTTTTCGGGCAATCTTTTTGTCTCCTCATACATTTTTCTTAAAATCAAGGGAAAACCCTTTTTGAAAAAAAGCAAAGTCCGACCGATGCGATGGATGCGAAAAAAAATGTTCCGATGCGAAATGCTTGTTATTGATACGATGGATGACAATTTTCCATTGGTTTTTACATTTTTCTAAAAATTTCACTAACCTACGTTATTAGAGGTTTAAATTTGGGGGGAATTTTGAAGTTGTATTGAATCAAGTTGGAAATAAGAGGAAATGTGAGGGAATCTCGAAGATACTGAAGAGGATGTGACTTTTCGTGGATGATTCTCATTTGCATGATAAACTATATGAAATAAAATTACTCATGAGTGAGAAAATGGAATTTGTATGATTCACATGGAAAATGACTCATTTTATGGAAAATATGAATAAAAATGATCTTACCTTTCATTCTTTATGGTTTGCTTATACGCGTCATTCCTTTGAGTGTAAAATATTTAAGAATGATTATTTTGTGGCTTTTTGTCGGGGCCAAACTCGTCCCAATTGATTTTTTGCCCACGTTTTCCCTTTTTTTCCTAGCTTCTTTTTTGTCGGGAGACTTTTTTTTCCTACCGAGAGCAAAATCCCTTGAACTTTACGTCGCAGTTGGAGTATGTACGAAAACCCCGACTCTCTATAGCCTTGACTATGGTGCTATAGAGGCTGGATATAGGAACCGCAACCAAGTTCAGATTTGTTTTGGAAGGAGCCGGGACGATACGGAAGCGGAGGGAAGGAGAAGCAAGCAGGAGACAATTCGGAAGGAAATCGATCCTCGGAGCGATGCGTATGTACGTGCCTTGTACTTGAAAGCTCAGGTCATTCACCTTCTTCCCAGTCGCATTCCCCGCTTGTTGTCTAACACCGAGCCTTTTTTCCCTCTCCTATGAAGTAACAAAAAAAATCATCATTATCCAACTCACAATTTCAGTGTCAAAACATTTACAATCGTCCCGTAATTTTTCCTCAAAAAAAAGATACCATTTTTTTTCAATTTTCTTTTCAAGTTCAACCCAATACAAGAAAACATTAGGGAAATGAAGGTCTTAAAAAAACACAAGTCTAAACAGACCCATCATATTTCCTGCTCTTATTTTTATTTTTCTTACCCTCAGATATTTTTATGATCCTCTTTTTATCTTCCCAACGAACGGGTCTTTTTCTTATGTGTAGGGATTTTTACCAAGGATAAAAATTTTCAAGAATCCCTAAAGAGTAAAAAGTTTCAACTTTTCCCTCCCTTCCTTCAGTTAAATTTACAATGTTATGTGATGTAGCCGAACCTTGAACAATAAACTTAAACTTTTTAGGGTTCCTTTTTTTCCTCTCTCTCTCTCTCTCTCTCTTTCTCTGTGAGAATTTCATCTAACGGAACTTGACTTTTTCATTCATATTCCTATGTATTCCTTCCTATGGTCACAAATGTTCAACTGTACAGTTGATTTGTATGTAAACCATAAGATTTTTTTTAGCTCCATATAAAACATATGGAATAACTTTTTCCTATATACTTCCTATAGGAATAGCATTTACATGACTAAAGTACACGTCGCCAGCCCTACGTATGTAAATACATTGTAAAATAGTACGTACATGCTAAAAAAAATGTTACTATGCTTTTAAACGGAGACATTTCCAAGGAAATGTTATATGGTGATATTTTCAGAGGAAAAAATGCTCTCCAGATTTTCTTCCTCTAAATGCATATAATTACATGGGAATGTCGTATGTATAGAAAGTACTAAAAAAGTTTGGAAATGAAAATGCAATGATGAGTTCATTGCTTGGGATAATCTTCTACATAATCTGAGGCAATTGGGACGATGACATTGGATGTACAGCATAGGAATAGTACATTGTGACTGTGAGGACATTGTTTGGGTCATAAAAATGTACGGACCCAAGTGCCGTTTGAGAAATGAATGCTATAAAGAGCCGGGGCAGTGATAAAAAGCAGTTATGTCTGGGAATGAAATTTGTGGGGAAGGAGAGCTTTGTCCATTTATTTCCATTATGTACACAAAAAGCTACACATATGTACGAGTCTATTAGTCAAAATAAATCCTGTCAATTTGTTTGTGTCCATAACTGACCTAGATTAAACGGGACTGTGGGTAAGTTCCTGTATAATTTCGAGTATAAAAAATCTAATTGAGCTCCCTTTTGATTTATGGGTCTTGGGGGAGAGGGAAATCAGGGTAATAATAGCGCCTGTACCTCACCAAAAAATTCTACCATTTATGTCCTTTAATTGCATATACAATACATGTAAATTTCCCATAACCTGTTTCAGGTCTGCCCATATATACGTCAATTGCCAATGGATAAATGACATTTTACATGTGCATTTTTTACTTCCTTGTTTTTAGATCTGGAGAGAGAGAGCAATTTGCTTTATTCCAAAGCTCCAAGCTTTTAACGTGTGCTAAAAATGTACGTACTAAAAATGATTGGATATTTGCATTGGAAAAATCAGTGGAATTCTTGCATGGACTGTAATAGCATTTACTTTGTATTTATAAATAGCGTATGTGATATTTGGGAAAAGCGAATGTTACAAAGTGGGGATTTTTCTCATAATGTAAATACACATTTAGCCTGGCACCATGAATGAGGTTGAGATTTCCGTTTCCGACCATCCCGTCTCTCTCTCTCTCTGAGTGTCTCATAAAGTCCAACCACTATTTTCCTGAGCATAGTTTTTGTAACATTTCCATTTAAATTCTTGTGTATCTTTTTGGGGGGAGAGTTACGTACGTGAGAGTATAAGAATGAATGTGTGTAGAACTTGAAAAGGATTTTAGCTCTGGCCTAGTTGGCACACACCCTCCGCAAAAATTCTAAAGGTTCCTCATTTTCTAGCGTTCATAATAATTTCTTCTGGAAGCAGTGCCTTTTTGTTTCATTCAAATTTTTACTAGTATTACTACCTCCGAACATAATGCTTAGCGTATGGTAAAATACTATGCTGATACATAGGAACTCATATGCTCCTATATGCTTATACATAGACACTAATACACTCGTATGCTATTACATAGGAACTCACATTTTCTCATATCCTCGCCTAAAGTGCAAAAAGGGCTATAATTTTCTTTTTCCCATAACATTACGAAAATTATAGCTCCTTTTGCACTTTAGCTGACGATATGCTAGTCCGTAGGAACTCCTATGCTAAATCATGGGAACTCACTCTGTTTGTTCTAACGCAGAGAAACTCAGGCTATAGCTTAAGGCTTATCAAAGCACGCATAATTACATTTTTAACGCTGATTTTCGTATCTCTTGATTTAAAACACGTGATAATAACTGATTGGTTTTTACAACCAATTAACTCCACTAATCCTAATGAGTCCTTCAATCTCATCACACTACTGTTTTCCTCTCAAATAGTAAAAGACAAGTTTAAATTCAATGTTGAACCTGTAAAAAATGCTTTACCAAAATGAAGTTAAGATTCAGGTGAGAAAATCCCTCGTAATTAAAATTGTCTAAAAATGTCATGCATCTATTTAGATGCACATCTTTTAAAAATTGTCTCATTTCCTTGATAATTTACAATGTCAATGGGAATACCAGAGTTGAATAATGTCACTCTCCTAATATCTCCACAAATTACCATTATACCGTGCTATTAATACAGGAAAATAAACTAAAATCCTGGAGAAATTCAAGGGAATGTAAATACACAATAAATGAGTAAAAAAAATTACAGGGATAAGAATACCAATAATAATATAGAAAGGGTCAGGGTCCCTCCGAGTACCATCTGTCTAATGACAAACAATAAATATACTCTGGCTAAGAAGAAAAAAATATGAATATTTTTATCTCCTCCCTTGAGGCACTTTGTGTCTCTGAGTCATCCGCCTAAAAAAGTTCTAATAAGCGTTGACCTACAAAAACAAAATATCAAGATGATCCTTTGACCAAGAAAGATCATCTGTTTTTCCCTTTCATTTTTTAACTATTATTATTATTTATACACATTTTATTTACAAAGCTCCAGTCCACTATAAAATCCTATACATTTGGACTTTTAATCTTAAGAGCAATGTCACTTGTCCTCATAGAGTCAGTTCAATTGCAATTATGTGCTATCTATATCTGTTAAGATTTTTCTCATTTTTTTTAAATGGAGCTCTTTCTTTGAGGAGATAGAAAAAGAGAAGAAAGGAGCTCATACCACCCACTCATCTCTCTGTAGGAAAATATGACTGAGTGTGTGTGCATACGTTCAGTGGAATCAATTAGTTTCCGGCATCATTGCCCTACAGCTCACAAATTACTCTGTTGACCCAGAAAGGATTCTATCTTTCCCCCTTCTTCATACTCGCACACACAGTAATACAAAATATTACTCTACCCCTTAAATAATATTACATATACAAATTATCATGGAATAAATATAAGTGACAAATCTCAAAGTACCCCGGTCTAATTGCACTACACTGTACAGTGCATTTTTACAAGCACACATTTTATATTTTATTATGCTAAAAAAGCAATGGTGCTAAAATCCCGGTTTCAATTACAACTTTTGTGAGCAAGAAAAAATCCCAGGGTCATTTTATAAATTGCAAGAACAGCGTTGTAAAAAATAACATTAATTTAAATGGCTCTTCTGGAGGGATGAAAAATAATTTTCATATTGTATGATGGAAACTGGAAATATTTCAGATAAATGACATTTCTACGAGAGTGTAACAAAATTGATGGGGGATGATTCCGGGGATGTGATTGGTTGAGGTGGTGGATTTTATTTGTTTTATTTTGCTAACTCTGCGTTTATAGAATTGGATGGGAGCTTTGAGTGTAGAGTAATAGTGACACGGTTATTCAAGTGCTTCTTGTTTACTCAAATAATCTCCTATATGAGTGAGTGTGAGTGAGTGTGTGTGTGTGTGTGTGTGTGTGAGTGTATACGATGCATATAATAGTGACTGTCCTTCATCGGCCCTGGGCAAATTGGCAATGGACACTGAGAGCAATGAACATTAAAAGGCCATCGAAAGTCTATCTATCTCTCTATGCAAAAGTCCTTGCCTACCTTCACAATAGCAGAGAAAAAAAGCATATGTGATAAAAATATGTGGAACACTCTTGACTTACAATATTGCACATTCATAATTATTAATGCATACCTACACAATCCTATACTCCATACAATTTATACACAACTTTTGAGACCCAAGCTTTCCCACATACTAGTATTTTCATATACACACACACACACATAAAATATGCACATTTACCCCCTACGAACCTCCTCCCTTATATTTTACTACCTACCTATATATAAATACATAGGGGAAAAATGAGAAGCACCTCAAAGAAAATGTACGCTTTGCACTTTTTAGCACTTTTCTCTCTCTCTCCTTCCAATAAACAATATATGCGTGCTCCAATGTCTATAATAATAGTATTTATATATCCAAGATATTATTATTATTATTAAGAATCCCTCTGAATACTTTTCTACCTTGAATAGAAAAATATCCCCTAAATCCTTCCATCTTCAAGTACAAATCAAAATGTTATAAAATTATATTGTCCAATCAAAAGTACTAAAATAATATTAATTTAATACCTATTATTAACAATGATAAATTTTTTTCGAAATTTTTTCAAATTAAAAAAAAATATATGCTAAAAAAACATTTTCCATATGATAGAGCATTGTAGGCTGGAAGACCCACATAAAAGTTGGGCATGAGGAGGAGGAGTGACAAAATATGTACTAAAATGCATCCTACTAAAATGCATGTAAATTGAAGGAGTGCTAAAAGGGAGATTTTAGTAGAAATTTTTTTCTCTCTCTATATGAGACGATAATAATATAATATTTTTATATGGGACAAGCTCTTCTATGAAAAGGCCTATACAAGTAGTGTGTATATACTTGGGAAAAATGCATTCCGTTCAAAAGGCTAGGTTTACATAGGGTTTTGATATAATAGACGAGTTTAGTTCTTATGGATGATATGATATGACGTGGGAGCGGAGTGATTACGTTGGAGTGAAAAAAAAAGCCTGACCCACTTTACTCACTGGATGCAATGACCTTTGTGAATGTAGACGAGAATATACACGAATTGTAACGTTGTACGTTTCGGCAAATACTAGCACTCACTACTACTACGTACCTCTTTGTTGACTTAACATAGATGCAAGCCATCCGCCTCTCTCTCCCTTCACACATACAAACTATACATATAAAATAAATACATATGTATTTTTATACAAACCCTCATTCTTCCTCCCATCAATCTAAATAGTATCAAACCAGACTGAAATAAATGTGACAGAGAGAGAAAAAAAATGAAGCAGATCTAGGTAAAATACACATAGGGACTGAGTCTCCCCATAAGATTACATGTGTATACATATGTAAACATACTTTTGTCGTCTATTTATGCACACAGTCTTTTTCTTACTTCAATATGTACCTTTACGTTAGTATATGCTAAAAGTATTTTACATGCTATTTTACCTATGTACGCCCATGTACCAAGATAGGTAATTAAGCATAGCGGAATATGCACAAGATACAATTTATTTTAAAGATAAAAACAGAGTGAACATATGGCAATGCATAGATCCTATCATTCACTCTCTACAGGCTCATCTCTCCAATAATAATTATTATTATAAGGCTCGAAGCAAATTTATATAGCGCTAAAATGTTACTACTCCGGCCTATTCCATCTCTCATACAAAGAACCCTTTTAGCTTAATCCTACTCCCATCAATCTTGATTTGTATTCTCATCCTATACAACGCAACATACGCTACAACATTATAAATCCCCCCTATAACTCCCTATGTAAATGTACATGCAATTTTTTAAATTAGTTTTTGTACAGAGAAAAACGTATATGTACGTAGATGCTAAAAAGCACATAAAACTGTGTAGAGGCTAAAATACATTTAAAACTGTGTAGATGCTAAAATACATATAAAAATGTACAGACGCTAAAATACGCATAAAAATGTATGGACGCTAAAATATTATTATTATTATTTGTATTTATTATCAATGTTTATAATGCTAAATTGGAAGTTTGTCTGAAAATAATGTACGAGACTTGAAAAATCGTGACCTATATTGAAGATTCACTTTTCATATATAGGAAAGAGCATTAGAAATGATAGGGTTGAGAGGAGAGGAGAGCAAGAGCGAGTGAGAAAAAGGATGCTAAAATTAAAGTTGAAATTAATGCGTCGTCGGTGACCCCCTCAAAGAGCGTACATAAGTGGAGGGATTGCATGTGCAGAGAAAATGTATGTAGTCACATGTATTGGAAGCACATGTCCTGTTCATTATACGTTCAAACTTATACAAGTTGAATAGATTTTAGTATACGATATGGAAGTTACGTTATATTTTAGTACTGTAATGATAAAGGAAAAAGGAGTGAACTAGTTCTTTTGGCAAAAGTCATGGCTGTTCATTCTAAAGGCTATCATGCATTTTAGAACTCTTTTTTTTTCTATGTATAATAATTATGTTGTTGGGATGTTGAGCTAAGTTTAAAACCTTCGAGGGGGTATTGGTTGTTGGAAGAAATAGAGAAAATGTATAAAGTTGTAAAAAAAAAAAACATTATTACTTTAAAGTTTGAGGTTAAAACTGAGATAATAATGAAGGACTCAGCTATTCTTGGTATGTCAAGCATGGC
Organism: Spatulosminthurus flaviceps; assembly: GCA_034693705.1. Classification (NCBI taxonomy): domain Eukaryota; kingdom Metazoa; phylum Arthropoda; class Collembola; order Symphypleona; family Sminthuridae; genus Spatulosminthurus; species Spatulosminthurus flaviceps. The sequence continues at coordinate 10,947 of JAQFXU010001416.1, read as the reverse complement.
CCAAAATGCTTTTTTTGTGTACATGAAAAAAAAACGAGGTTCATCCTTTTAAAATGCATTTTGAGGGAAAAGTGGTCTTATCATTAGAGGATGGATTATTTTGTTACAGTAGCCTTGGTCATGTATGAGGGCCCTATGACTTTGACCGCTAGTTTTAAAAAGCCCTTCTCTCATATAAAATATCCTTCGTATGAAAATTGGCTTGGATTTTATTACGAGTTTTTACCACAATTCAAGTCACTTGTCTCATGCTAAAAAAAATACATAGGATTTTAACGTAAAAATAAAAATATGCTAAAATGCCATGTATGTTTTTTAGCAATGTTTGACAATCTGGTTGAAATTTTCCTATGGAAATGAAATGTCCAGTGTGAATTCCCTTCGCTGGGCAAAAAAAATGTACTTTAAAAATAATATTAAAAATCCCTAAGCTCAGCTCCAAAGCAATTCCAATGGAATGGCGTTGAAAGTTTTGTGAATGTTGCTTGCGAAAACTTACACTGCAAATAACTGTGGAGTAGTTAAAGGGAGGAAGTTTGTTTGCACGGTAAAAGTCACCCTTCCACGTGGGTCACGTTTTTGGACTAGTAAAATCCAATTTAAAATTTTCTTACATTAAAAATACATATGAAAATATGAATAAATGCAATTTTTAAAAAAATGACGCCACATGCCGATTTAATTTTTGCTCACGATTGGATTCTTATGGCGATAGAGAACCTTGTAAGAAAAAAAATCTTATATCCTGTGGTTCGGTATAAAGTTCGGACGGAAGGATACTATGAGAATGGTGGGATTGCATAATAGGAAAAAATCCCTGCTTCATCACGTTGACAATCATACCAATAATAATTAATGCCAATAATAAGTAGCGCAAGTGCAATTTTTTATGTGTGTTAATGTCAGTGAGTGAAGTTTAAGTTTTTTTTTGTCAGCGTTTTTTCTCACTGAGCTGACGAGAGGGAGAGAAAAAATGAAATGCGACGTACTAAAATGATTTATAAGATGTGTGGTGCTTTTTTATTGTAGGAAATGTGCTGGATCAGGAGAGGAACTATGGAGGCAAATAAAAGAGAGACCTCATGATCATGACCATACAATAAATTATAGCGGGTTATGATGTCGTGGTGGAGGGAAAAAGAGTGTGTCAAAGCGTGATCTAATTTCCTATGTGTTCCATATATATTATTGTATTTTTTATTATAGATATTATTGACAGATATTCTACCTGACGTGTGCAAGAACATATTGGAATGCCTCATGTAAATACATGCACTTGCAATGTATAAAATAATAAGCCGTCAAATTCATTATCATTATCAATCCATAGAGAGAAGCCAGACAGTGATTGGAATTGCATTTGACTACATTAAATCCTTCCATCGTTTTTTCTCACCCCTTCCCGGGAGAGTCAGGTGCGGCCTGTGGAAAGGGTTGAGGTTGAGAGGAGGGTGGTTTTAAAGGAATGCATTATTGGCGATGAATGGGAATTTATGAGCTGGCATAAATTATGTTGGACTTTATCTCCTTGTTTTTCCTTCTATAATCTTTGACAACAATGTCCGTCGCCACCCGAAGAGACTTCATTTTGAATTGACTCATATTTTTCTGTGTGGTGTGCATTAATAGGCAGGAGGCATTCTCATGGGTAGGTAAATGTCACGTAGATTCATATTTATGCTTGGAGGAAATTTGTGCGTCAGCTAAATTCCAAGTTCTTTCTAAAAGATGAGTCAGTTTTAAGGGGAAGAATCAGTGGGTGGTTTATGGAAGGAATTAATTTGAAAATGCTTTCAAAAATTTTGGCAAATGTGGTGCTAAAATGTTCAAAAATTTGTTCAATGTAAGGATGTAGTGGAAATTTTGACACATATGTCATATATAACATATGAGAATTTGGTCAAGTTAGGTCAAACTGGGTATAATCTCCTGAAGTTCGGTAAAATTTGGTCAAGTTGGGTAACAGTTGGTTTAATTTGGTTCATTTGGGTAAAATTTGTCACATTGGGCAACGTTTGGTCAATTAGTCAAAATTTTGCCCAATTTGGTAAATTGGGTTACACTTGGTCAATTGGCCAAAATGTTGCCCAATTTGGTAAATTGGGCAAAATGTTGCTGAATTTGATAAATTGGGTAACATTTGGTCAATTAGCCAAAATGTTGTCTTTGATAAATTGGGTTACATTTGGTCAATTGGGCAAAATGTTTTTAAGTGTGAATACAATGAGAGATATGGGCAAAATTTTTACGCCCACGGAAAATGTATTCAAACCGAGTATTGAAATAAATTTTCCTTGCTTTTTAGACTCAATATTTGAAGCTCCGAAATCCTTTCTCTTTCCAACAACAACTCTTTCCAGCCTGACAATCTAAAATAAAAACCCATTAGATCTGTGTACAAACTAAAACCTCAAGTTGAGATGACTCTTACCGCTGTATATGTGACTCCAATTATTAAAGCCTTATAACAAGTTGACCTTAAATTTGGGTTCTTATTCAACAATCCCAGCCCATGTGCATACACACTGTAAGTACAAGCTTGAAAAAAAAGATTTTACAACCCTGAGAGAATTTTCTCAAAGCATGATCTTTATTTTATTGGTGTAAATACATAGTAGCAAGTGTGGAAGAACTTGTACTTTTTAAACATCCCTTACAAAATAATTCAGCCCTCAATTTACAGTTAGTCCAGAAACAATTTTCCCAATGATTTTCCTCCCCTCTATATTATACCTAGTATATACCCCTCTAAATTAAATATATAAAAAACTACTCTCAATTATAGCTCAAATCGCTCTCGCATAGAGCCTACGATAATACATGGGCTCTGCGAGGAACTCTAGAGAGACATGTTTTTCTCAAATATTCTCATCGTGGAAATCAAGGTTCTTTTGGGAAAGTTCAGTGCACTTTGGAGGTTTGGTAGGTCATAAAAATATGACAACGACCAATTTTTTTTTATCAATAATAAGTACGAGGACAATGGAGTGTGTTCTCAGTAGCTAAAGGGGAGATTTGCAATTATTTATTCTCTACACACGTACAGAGCATAGTACAAGTGCGACAGTATGTACCTCACTCATTCCCCATACAAACACCTCTAGAGTGTCTATTCCTACCAACGCATGTATGCTATTTGACAATCAAAACAGTATTGTTTAGCTATTTTAATGCTCCTCTATCCTCATAGCCATAAATCCCTACACCTTTAGCCTAAATGACTCTATATCGTTACAGTTCAAATATTTTTTAGTATTAAAATCATTGCGCATTTGAGCCCACTTTAAAAAAAATGAGGCTATCAATCCAAATACTTGTAGATAGAGTAGGAGCCATTTGTACTCCCTATGCTTAACCATGTGCATACATATATATTTACAATATATATAAAAAAAAACCCAAGAAAAAAATCCTCCTATCACGGACTAAGTCGCTTTTGCTTAAATGTAAATAGTAGCGGCATTCACCATTAAAATACGCTATATAGAACGGGGATTTTTACCCTTTACAATGCTCACAACATTTTTCATATGATCATCCACTAAAGTGCAAAAGACGCTATATTTTTGTTTGTTCCTTTAAGGTGAGGTAAAATTTTAGCGTCTTTTGCACTTTTAGCAAGTGATTTTTTACAAACCATTGTATTTTTCCCCTATGAAAATTTTTCTTTCGTTTATAAATTATAGGGGAATTTTACTCAAATTTTGGCCACGATACGGGCTATAAATTGTGGCGAAAATTTTAGAAAATGAAAAAAAATTTATGGGATGTAGACATTTTTTCGGGGGATGGAACAAAGAAAAATTTAATGAATTTTCAAAAAAAACCGCTCTTCTCCCTTACAAAAATATCATGGCCTATCCTAAGTCTGGTTCTTACAATAGAAACCAAGTGCTTTGACTAGACGTAATTTATGTGGAGAGAATGAAGCTATAGGTAGCATTTAAATTAAAAGGTCTCTCTCTCTCTCTCTCTCACCCTCTCTGCTCTTGCTGTATAGGAATATTTTGATACGAAATTCGTATATAAAGTTAGCCTCGAAAAGTAAAGAAAAGAGCATAAATGGGTATGTACGTGGCTTGGTGCCCCTGGCATGAGTCGTTGAACTTAGAGAGAAATTCTTTTGCAACCAATGCAAAACGCAAGGACGTCACCTATTTAACCATACCAAACCTGGTGGAGTTAAATCACTTGAATCAATTCACACAGTCCTCGCTCCATACAAGTCTCTCCACTATGCACACATACTATTCCTCCTATACACACGCATAGCCACTATAGCTCAATGGAACAGAAACGTGTGTATTCTATTTTTTTTCCATATAAAAAAATCCCAAGTATAAACTCATACAATTTTACTCTATGGATGCGTCCTATGCATACCCAACCCTTCCATTGAGTAAAAATTTTCTACACAAGTGAAATGATCCTTCCCTCTGATGAGACTCGAGACTTGCTCATTATAGCTCGTATGTAAAGATATATGGCCATAAATACGTATGTACCTAACATAATAATTATAATAGAAAAAGTCTCAACATGAAAAAATAAATTGCTAGAGGAAAATACAAAGTGCATGGATTCAGCCTATGTTAATACATTAGGTACATATGTACGTACACATTAGTGTATGGTCCCTATGCACAATCCCATGTACATATGAATCAATGCTATTTTTACCTATAAGGATAAAAGTCCCTTAAAATTTACACACACACATTTTCTATCTCCTATCCTTATACATGGACGTACATATGCAAGGAGTATACACGTGTGATTTAGATAGGATTTTCAAATGAGAAAAATGTTTGTAAATAAATGTGAATTTTTTGTTAGAGGAAAAAATGTATGTATTTTTTTCAAGATGAGTTTTTAGTAGGATGATTGATGCCTGTAGTTGATTTGAAGCCTGCCTATATATTAATCATAGGGATTTTCAACACTTGACAAAATAAAAATTACGTACGTGGAAAATTGAGCAATTTTTTTAAACTTCAAGTGACGAAGAAGAATCCCTTTGAAAAAAAATGCGGTTCTTATTGTGTGCGATTCCTTTCAAAGGATTTGACCTGCTGTAAAGTGTGTGTATGGTAAAAGAAAAAGGCACATTTTTTAATAGCACTTGACTCAATTTTTGAGAGTTACATAAGTATAAAAGAATGTAGAAATATTTTTGCAAACTTCAAATTTTCTCACTATTCTTTACTAACAGAGCAAGGATGATTTCTTTATGGGCCCAAACAGCGTGACATTTTTCCTATTGCTAATAATAATCCTTTGAGAGAGAGCAGTTTTTAAGGTAATAAATCTGAAATTTATTCGACAGCTTGAAATCGGCTCTTTTTAGTAATACGATTATATAAGGGATATTAATGTTATTGTATGGGTGAGAAAATTTGTATTTTTAGAACCATTCTCTAAGTAAGTGACATAGAGGAGGGAGCAAGAACCTTTGAAGAAAAAGGAGTTTTTGGAAAATTAAACTTTCAATTAAACCTAAGACTTCCTCAAGTTCCTTGTTGTTAGTGTTTGGTAGCCCAATTAGTTAAAAGGACGTTAAAAGGTAAGTGAACTCAGGTTCTCCCTATAAAATTATATCTATCTCTATGGGTGTAGGCTTGCTATTGTGAGGGGCTTTTAGATTCGTAGGAAGTACCGTATATTGCGCTTACGAAGTATCTTATAGAAAAATCATGAGAGTCCAGCACTTTCCCACTCTCGTCCTATAATTCACTTATCGAAGGGATCTTTCCCCCATTTAAATGCTCCACACTTTATTTAGCAGAATAATTATGGTAAATGTACTTTTAAAGATAAAACTCGCTGATTTTATCTTATCTTCCAAGATACACGCTGGATTAACCCACTACGATAATTTATCTTCAAAGCTCGAGAGGTAACATTTTTAAATTATCTAATAATAATAATTCTATATTAATTTAATATGATCTTTCACATCGCATCCGCAGCATTTCCCCCACATACCCAGTGTAAAGGTAAAATTATTGTAACATTTTGACACATTGGAATGCAAAATGAAAGGATGCAAGCAAAATGACGACCAATGCGATTAACATTTTCCACTGATGCGAAAATATTTCCCACCGATGTAAAAAACGTTTTCCACCGATGCAAAAAACATTTCCACCGATGCACTTTTTCCCTGACCGATGCATCTAAACGGAATTTTAGCATGTGTGAACAAAATTTCCAAAGAAGCGAACACAATTTATCCGATGCGGATAAATATTTTCGAACCAAAAGTGCTAAAAAAAACTAAAGGATATGTGGCCTTAATTAAATAAAGCGGCTCAGTTGACACGAGAAAAGATGAAATAAAAATGACTATAGGAAACTCATTATTGACAATGACTCAGGATCAACGCCAGCTTATCTTCCCAATCCCTTTCACTTTCTCTCCCCTTTCCATCTCTACACACATCTACACGCTTATCCCTCCAAGATCTTCCTATGCATAGCCTCATTTGTAAAACATGTGCTCAACATATTATATACTCCTCTATGAAAATTCCATTGAGCAAAAACATTTTTCCCCAAAATTCCTTGAATTTCAAAATCCACACACAAGTTCATAGCCCAACGGATGAGATAATATTCCTATACGTGTATGTAAATAGCACATTTTTGAATCCAAGCTAAATTCCGAGAAGGAATCGTTCAAGCCACATCAACGCTAAATAATGAGCGAATCATAACGATGAACGATAGCTGAAATTGTGAGTCAATGCTGCTCATACTTTTATCCCCCTACCAAATCCCATCAAATCACACACGTACATAAATGAGCACGGTATAAGGCCAGAGAACAATCGCATATGAGAGAGCTTTATACAATAAAACAAGAGAATGTTATTCATGGTCTCCATCTTGACTTGTGTACGTCTAAAATGTATGTATGTGTCTGTGCGAGGGAACGTAGGTCATGGCATAAGGTCATTAATCTCTTTTAAGGTGACTACCATTAGTGGTCTCCTTCATTCTTCAGAGCTCTTCTCAATTTCCATGCCAAGGAATGCGAGTTTCGTGCACACACACAAACTCACACACAGAGAAACTCAGAAGCACAGAGTCAAACGGTAATTACACGTTCCAGTTTTAAAAGTCTAACCTGGATTTTTCTCGTCTGTGTTCCCAAAACATTTAACTTGTAATTACATCTCACATACACAGAGCTCTCTACTATACTCTGGATCATTACCATAGGAGAGGTTTTAGCATATCAGCCCGATGTAACATTTTCCATCCTTTTTTTCCTCCTACCCTGCCAAACGCTATTTTTTATGTGTGGATTTCTATATGAAAAGAAGCGCTCTGCAGAGATTAAAGACACTGCTATGTAAAAGCATGGCGTAGCGTATAATGGCTGATAGTTCTGGTCTGGTGCTGTTGATACTATGGCGTGTAGGTTTATTTACGTGTGTGTACGTAGGATTGACGTGATAGCTACATGATGATTCCTATGCTGTAGGGCTATAGTAGTGTCGGAAGGTCATAAAAGGAAAGGAAAAGTGAACCAATGAACGATAGCGAGTATCTTCACCTTTTTTCAATCCCATAGATAAGACCGCTTGTTTACACACCGTTTCCACTCATCCATAGGAATTAATAGCAATTCCCTACATTGTTATGTACCTTTTTAGGAGGGGATTTATCATTGAGATTTCCGATGCAAACGGGATTTTCTCACCTCATCCGCACTTTTATCATTGTGGAAAAAGTGTTTTTTGAGTATGAAATTAAATGGGAATATTTGTGGAAATTATTGTATGGACGCTTTTATCAGTTGGTAGGGAGAAAAGTGTTGTGGGTGTAAGTGCTTGTTCCACTTGTACATCTTCATCATATTTTCTATGTATGTAAATTATGTGTGTTTTATGAGCATGTGTAAACTGCCTATGGTTATTACTATTTGCACTGATTGTATGTTTTTAGCATGGGCCTGATAGTTCTCATGTGTGCTTATGTAAGCAAATAGGAAAGGAGTAGAGATGGGATTTGTTCTGGAAAATATTATGTGGGGAGTGAGTTTTTAGAGGGAAATACATATGTATGTTATATAAGGAGTATGTGTAGGGTGGAAAAAGTGGTAAAAGCGAGGGTATAAGGTGAGTGATAAAAACTGTGATACTTTTATGCCCTATGTGTACATAAGGAGGGATAAGGCTGAATGTAGGTGCATATGGTGGTGGTATGTATGGTGATAGTGAGCTCAAGCCTTGAGCATGTACTCGAAGTAGTATAAAGGTCGACGTCCTTCCAATGAAACTGGGTCACGTTTCATTTCCATTTCTATAATACACACTGTGAGTCTTTGAGGACTACTATTCTTAAATGTATGGCTATAGGAGGAGCATATGTACATATGTGTATATGAGCTTCTCCCCCGTGGTAAAAAGGATGTAAAACTGAGGGAGTAGTAATCAGGGCTTGTAACATTTATGAGGATTTTTCCTATATGCTTTACACAACCATATACCCTCCTCCCTCTTTTCCTCTCACCCCTAACATTTTACTCCTTGCATTGGATTTGACATTATAAGGCTTATTATTAACTCCGTGATTTTTGTTCCGCATAGTATGGCTCTCTGTACACGAGCTTTGTAACTATAAATGACTTTTCATTTCACTATATTATAATTATATTGTATTTCCCTGTTAAAAATTTTTGCTGTTTCAAGATTTTTTGGTCACTGGAAAATATTTTGATGGAAAAACTGACAATTTCCAAAATTGTTGGATCCATTGAAAATTTTGGCGGATTTGAAAAAAATTTTTTTTAAAGATGTGCCCCTGATTTTTTCCAAAGAAATAATTTCTATATTAGGAGATGCGGCGAGAGAGGAAATTTGATGGATTTCAGATTTGTTGATTTGTATTGAAAATTTCCTTAGATTTTGGTGGGAAATTTTGTATGGAAAGATGCATGTGTAAGAAATTTTGGGTGAAACATTTGGGATTATAAATTTTCCAAGATCCAGATTTTGCATTTTGAGGGAAAATTTGTGGGGAATTCTAAAATTGTGTAGGATTTTGATGGGAAATATTTTACCTTTGAGGGTGGAACGACTTGAAAATATTTTTAGCACCAAATGTTGCTGTTTCCCCCGAAAGTTTATGCTTTTTCCAAGAGAGGAGGAAATCTGTAATAAAAGAAAATCATACATTGATTCAATTATTGGAGCCAATTCCATTGTAATGAAATATATAGATAGAGGGGGGAATACTGCAGTGGGGCTACATAAAGTTGGGAGAATAAGCTCTCTCGAGGTGGTAGTGTGTGTAAGACCCAAGCAGAGAGTGTGACCTGATTCGGGGCGTTTGACACGGCCTAGTTTCGGGTTATACTCTAACAAGTATAATAACTTTGAGCATGGCATGAGAAACTCTGCTATTGTACAAGCCTATCGAGTCTGTAGGACTCATAAAAGGAAACCGAAAATCCATTTCATTCCAAGAAACATTATTTCCCACATGGTAATTACAAAACACTCTGTGACCTTAATATTTTTACCTTTAAAAAAAAGCCCAATGCAATTTCATCCGAGGTTCAAACAGGTACAAGTTACGTATATTTCTCTATATTGTATATGCAAAGAAAATTGAGGAGAAAAAAATTCTTGGGCTATACTTCAATAAGATAGGGATTGCAAATAATGGGTTTAGTTTGAACGTGTTTTTCCTATAAAGTATAAACTTTTGCTATGCTTGTCTATCATTTCCAGTGCATTCACATCCCAGATATTTTGCAATAATCCATCATGGATAACCTACATTCCCGATAAATGTAATCTCATTGAGCGTGTAAGTACGCTGTGACTCTCTGTATATTTTTCAAGTGTATTTTTTTCTTTATGTAGACACATCATCTGCTCATTCTCTCCCATTATTTTCTCGTGTGTCGAATCTCTATGTTTCCCTACGTAATCCAAATTATACAGTAATATCTGTAACGGCGGAGGCATGATGTGCATGGAAACAGGCTCTTCATAGGCGTCATCATCCTCATTTTTACACGAGAGCCTCCTATATAAATTATCATATGTCAACAAAATAACACTAAAATTAGCAATGAACTGTATTTTTGCGTCATATTTACCAAATATTTCTACAAATCAACCAGATGACTGGTTTTCAACCCCAATTTGTTGCAATTATTGTCGGAATATTTTATTCCATTCCATTAGTAAAAAATATCAGCAATTTTCCAATTACAAAATTTTAGGGAAATTTCTCAAAATTTCAACCCTGACTGGATATCCTGGCAAAACCGGATGCACTTTTGGGAAAAAATTCTTTCCAAATTCTGAGAAAATCTCGTTAGAATATTTTACCTAAAATCTCCATCCTAAAATTTTTCAAAAATTGCTTTATAAATTTTCTTGAAAAAAATAGTTTCGAAAAACTCTTAGAAGCTCTTGGTAAATTTCATCGGGAAATAATTTGGAGAATTCTTAGAAAACTTGACAAATTTTCCAATAATTAAAATGTCTCGGAAAATTTCTAGGAATTTTCTCACATCCCATTTGAAAAAGCAAATGCTTTCCAGAAATGAAATTCAAAATCTGGGAAAATATATTTTCTCAAAATCCCAACGTCCCTTAATTGGCAGGTTTAAAAATAAATGGAAAGTTTTATAAATACACCCTAAATTTCCAAAAATAACCAAGAATGTAACAACTTAATAAAATTAATGGCTCCCACATGAAATCCGAGACAGGGTCATTAGAGATAATAATTCCTAAAGAGACGAAAACCTTATAAGGGAAATTATGATGGTCAAGACAATTCCAAGGTTTCCGTTATTACATATTAACCTATACACGTTAGCCCCTAAACTTAGGAATGAAATTTATAATCGTACTTTCCAGTTAAATGTGTATCCCAAATATTAAAGGATAGTCCCGAAATAATTCCCCATCCAAAATT
>JAQFXU010001415.1:0-29407 GCA_034693705.1 Spatulosminthurus flaviceps | reverse complement strand
AGTAAAAACTGGAAGCTACTTTTGAATAGCAGAGCTTATTGTTAATAGTACAGTTACTTTGGAGCAGTAACATGCGAAGAGTTCTGGAAGTTCTCAACCGTTATTCAGATGATGCTACTACTACTGGTAGCGTGCCTTAGAGGATAAATATGTAAGTTTTTGAAGAACAAGCAGAGATTTGGACTACCACGAAGTCAAGCTATTTTTCCAACACAAGTTACCTCTATACAATGAATGATGTAATGATGGAATAATGTAATATTTTTCCTCGCAGGAATACAATAATAGTAGTCACGACCAAGTGTAACGACAAGGGGGTTTGTTCTACATTAGAATTGACCATTAGTTTGTGTACAAGTTGCTATGTGGGAGCAATCGTTACGGGTGATCATGTTCCTTCGGACTACATTTTTTAAATAGGGCTATGGTGTCCTGCGTTTTAAGCTTATATTGTGATTGTTGGGATGAGAGCGGGTGGGATGTGAAGGTTTGATAATGATGCTATGACAACGTCCACGTAAATGTTTTCTATTAGCTAAATGATTTTTTCCATTTATTTCCTGTTGATTATTATTACTAAGGGTGTTAGTATGTATCATTATGCATTGTCTGTTATGCTATATCCATAGTGGGTCAAATTCAAGCAGTCTAATTAAACAAATGAAATTAATAAAGAGTATTTTATTCAATGCCCATACTTCACACGAATTTACTAGGATTTGCTTAATATATTTAGCAAGTCAAATGGAACTCTGGTAAATTGAATGTTTTAATAAGATAATTTTGAGTTACTGAGAATTTTTCCTTACGGATTTAACCTTATCATTTGATTAAGTTTTGCTGTAAGTTTGTCCTTACACCTTTAACCTTGAATTGTTGCTCAACGTTACTTCTAGCCTCCCTAAATGGAGGACTTTAATGAAAGTTTTTCTTACAGACTTTGACTTGCTAAATGAAGAAACCCGCTCACTTGCTATTTAGTGCCTCACGATGACACTCTCTGACCCGTCCAAAGCTCGCAAGAATAAAAGACTAGTCATACATACAACTGCGTAAACCATTTGAATAGTGGATTCAAGTAAATTATTCATAATTTTGGTAACTTCTGATGTAAGTTATTGTTACGCGTTGTTGTTGTTGTTGATGAGAGCAGAAGACAAATGGATTTGCTTATAATATACTAATATCTCAAAAAGGTGGGATTTAGGAGCCGAAAAATACAACGAAAAGCAAGGAGAACTTCATCCTTGATTGTTGGTTCCAATAATACGGAATATTTTTTTAGCACACCGATCAAGCCCTGTAAACGGTGCTGAACACAGTAATAAAAATTATCTCAATGCATTATTAAAGTAAAGCGAAGTGTGCCTCGGAAAGGTGTTGTTCTGCAAGCCATAAGTAAATCAATGGTAAGAATAATGAATGAGAAAAGGTAATAAAAGAACCTTATGAGGACGACGGAGGCAAAAAAGACGATTAAGCAACGTCCATTTGGAAAGATTTATATCAGGTTATAAAATATTGTAATGATTCGTGTTTTTACATTGCTGAGTGCTCACCTAAGAATTGCTGTGAATCCACTTACTTTACTTTTAACATGTCGTCGACACTCATACAACAACAAATTGTTTTAACCAAGTGAATTCTTATCCTCAGCTCAAAAGCTGCACAGAATAAGAAATCATCTCATAATATCTTTTAGCATGTTCAGTGTACAGCTACCTCATACAATGAACATGCGCTTGCACAATAAAATGTAGGATTATGCCCTACTACTATAAAAGGTTGCGTAATTTTGTCCAAAATTTGTTTCCCATGTCACATAAGAAATAACTTTGGTGACGGCAAGAATTTATTTTGCAAAAATCCCCACTTGATTCGCTACCATTTCTCCTTTTGGGGCCGGCCCTTGAGACATGGATGGATGGGGTAAAAGCCTGTGATTTTTCATCCCAAATCCTAATCTCTGCTCCACTTTATCCATGTTTAATGGCATTAAAATGCTTTGGAGTTTAAACGTTAGGGCAGAGAAATGTTAATAGTTTTTAGGACGAGGAAAATGAGAGAGAGAGAGAGAGGAAAGTATGCGTGTGCATGTGTGATAAACCATGTAGATTTGTAATGACGTCGGCAACACCATCATTATAATGAAATGAATGAATGTGAGATTCCAAGAATTTATTATTACAGTAAATACTCTTTCTTCTCTATATGTAGAATGTAACAGTGTGTAATGGAATGGGCAATCTCAGTAGAAAATACTCGTACATATCCTACGCCATGGCGATGAAAGCTACGTGTAAGTAGGAAAAGACAAAATGACTTCCCTCAGATCGGCTTTGGTAAGTCCTCTTACTTGAAGGCTGTATGGTTTTCCCTTAAGTGACGAAAAGAGCTCAAACTGGATCAATAATGCTAATTAGGCCTGGACGCGCGGCTACATCAAAGAGACCCACAGGATTTGTGACTATGAGCAAAGATGTGTCTACACTTTCCCCAGTTCTCAGTACTATACACCATAGGATTTCCCTAGCTCTTTAAGTACAGTATGCACAATAGTAAAGCCTGTGTGTGTGTACAAAGATATAGCCTATACATATTACGTATAAATAATACCTATACATATGTGCTTTTAATACCTGGCAAAACCTATGCTATACCACTATGTGTGTATCCACACTATATAAAAGTACTCGATGCCACAAGCATTTAGACTTTTGAGGTCTTAAGGAAACATAATAATAATGAGGAGAAGAAAAGAAGAGGTATAATAAATATGAAGTTGTACGCGTATTAGTAATTACTCGTCAAGTCCCATATAAGACACGGCTCTTGGACCAACATAATATAATAACTATACAAGACTTTAGGTTCTAAAACATGGTCATAAAATATTGAAAGCACCACACAAGGTGCAGTTATTATGAAGCAAAGAAAATATTGATACTCTCCTCAGTCTGTGTGTGCGTAGCTTGAGCGACAGCCATGTATACATAATATCACTGTATGTATCTTATACATGGAAATACCCTAGAAATAATTAACGCTTGATTTTTCTCCATCCTCTTTTTCAGGTGTCAAGGTAAAGCCGGAAAGCTGAGTGATGATTATGCTCTTTCCTAATGAGTCCTTGCTCTCTTTAGTTTATTGGCCTTTTAGTTCGCCGGTATAAGCTCAACTTTATAACGTCTCATCCTCATAAGCCTTCCAACCTCTTTCACAACCTCAATCTTATACCTGAGAACCTTTAATTTGCAACTTTAGAACTAAAATGAAAAAAAACTGAATTTTAGACCCCTGTCCAAGGCGACGTTCTCAAGTAACGTTTTTCTTATTCAATGATTTTGCTATTTTACTTCGGAATCAAGAGAATCATATTTACTGCTTCGGAGCAAAAAAAAAAAGGTAAAGAAAGAGCAGAGCAATTTTTATGATCCATTCCAACCTATGTTACTTACTTGCTAATTGACAAATATGTAGTTAGTAATAAGCTTGTAGAATAATTTTTCGAATCACATGGGTTGAAATTATTGTTGGAAACCAACGAAGCTGAGAAAGTCAATTTTGAAGGAGGAAAAATTGGAGGTGAGCCATTTAGTAAACTTTTCCCATCTTACAAAATCTTGAACGAGTAGTTACTCCCTGTATCGTTAGTCAAATCATGGAGGAATTTAACCAAGCAGGAGATTTATTCATTTAAAAGTCTTGGGAAGGAGCTTCTTTCATTTTTATTTTAGGAGAAGAAAAGTGAATGCACTTTTGAAAAAAAAAGAAACCTCGTTTGTGACAAGATGGAGATTGACTTTTTGGACTGAGCCCATGTTTTTTTGAAAGCTCCTAACGAGAAATTGCAGGCTATTGCACACATATATAGAAAAGTATATGTATGTAGCTAGGTTTGAGTAAACATGGCTTTCTCTGTTGAAAAGCTGTGGGTTAAAAAGCGTTACTATACGTAGTAGCGTCGACAGTTGGGAAAAGGTGAGCAGATGGTGAGGAATGTGTGGCTATTTGGAGTCACGTCAATAAATCCAAGTCTGACGAGTGCTTAAAAACATGTCTCATATTTATCACATTCATTCTGAGAAGCTAGAGAGTGTAACAAAGTATTCATCATTTTTATATTTGGCAGCTACCACTTACAAATAGGACGCTTCTTCATCTTTCGCTTTTAGTATTTATTTTCAAGTTCTCGCTGAATAATGTATACATAAATAATGACATGGATACGCAGGGCTGTGGCGCACATCGAATTAAATGGTATGATGCGTTTTTAGCAGAGTGACATTATTTATTTTGTGTTTGTAGAGTAGAATCACTACCAGACGGTCTATCAGGGGCTGAGTATAATGACCATCGTCTCGTCTCAGACTTAAGCACAAAATCAGTGCTTGCTAATTACTAAATGTACTTTCGAAAAACAGACTTTTATCCAGTTGAAATAAGAGTCTCCTCTAATTTAAGCATACGGAATTTCCCGGGGACCATCAAATTTGACCTTAAAATGGATGATACAAAATGAATTTGGTGTAGATCGGCTTAGAGAATTTCTGCTGTATGAACATTGTGTTTTTTTCTATTGTCTTGGGTTTCTTAAGGACTGTTTTATTAACTAGTATAATATCCAAAAACAAACTTGTGTAGGTATGAAATATGAATGAGTGAATTTGTAAGGGACTTGACCATTACTATATTCGACCCCAATAAATTGTTATTGTTGCATCCAAAGTGTAGAAATATTTGTTACATTATTTGCACAAGAGTGACATTTCAACAGTAAAAAGTTCCTTGTCAGACATGAAACCTTGTGGTGATAACATTTAAAAACTTGAAAATTCAATGTAACTGTTTGAAGTTTGAAATACCTGAGAAAAATAAGAGCCTTTTTACAGAAAATCAGTTTTACATTTTTGTGCATTCGCAAAGCAGTGGCCGGAACAGTTCTTCGGTAGTACTAAAACTAAAAGCACAGCCTGTATTCTGTATATATGCTGCATAAGTATGTATTATATCCGGATATAATAAAAAGAACGTGAAATGAGCACAGTTGTTTTCAAAATCGGTTGCAAATGCCTCTCACAGTCACTGCTTCAGACTCAGAGGAGATGGTGGGACAAAACCAAAGCCTTTTCGACCAAATTGAATGTAAAGAATATGATGGGTTCACTTTTGTGGGTCAGGAAAATCAACATTGTAAATGGCTGGAAATGCTAGGGTATAGTATTTTGATTATGAAATTATGCTTAAAAAAGGCAGCTAAAACAGATGCATAGACGGTACCGCCTGAAATAATTATAGTTTGAAAAAATAATACATGTCAATTTTTAAAATGCTCTTTATAAATTGGACTGTATAAAAATGTGTGGTTGAGGTTTGTTTGTTACATTTTGCCGCCGCCGCCTTGGTCGCTCTTCCCTATGCTATACCAACACGCTTCTTACATTTTCAACCATGTGTTCCTTGTGAAATGAGGAGTTGACTGTGCACATGAGTGTAGACAATAACAGAGACATCAAGAGGAATATTTCCGGTGTAGGATATAATCACTTGATCCACATGAGCACGTAATATCTGTATTATCTCATCTTTTCCTATGATAACTCATGTAGAATGCTTGTTGAAAATATACCACTAGAAAGAATCCTCCAAGTCTAGGGGGGTTGAGGAATCAGGTCAGAATCACGATATTTCCATGTTCAGCCTTTATATAAATATACTCAACCGTAATAAGGAAGAAGAAGCTATAAGAATAAGTAAGTAGGAAAAAGTAGCTATGGAAGAGCATATGGATGAAATCCATTGAGTTCAAGAGAGGGAGAAAGAATAAAAGTTAGAGAAAATATAGTAACATGCATAGAAAAATTTGATGGATTATTACCTAATTGGCCAAAAGCCTATGTGGAAAAAAGGGTCTATGGGAATGAAAGGGCTTGTATAGACGGAGCAACATTTATGTACAAGACTGGATCCATTTTATTATTGCCGGGAGTGAGTGGTAGTAAGGAGCGAGTATGTAATAATGCTGGAACTATTGGAAATGTTGAAGGAGAGGTGTGCGGATGACGTGTCAAAGTGAGGTTCGTTAAGTCTTACAGGCGGGCTCCAGTTATGAGATCAGATAGCTTCCGACTCTCCACTGCCCGACCTCCCTGTCTGGATTACATAGATTAGATAATTTACTAAATTGAGGATCCCAAGTCGACTCTGTATGAAAAGCCTCTCTTACTTGCCCACACCGACCTTTTCCTATATGTAGCACAACTATAAAGTGTAGTTCTCATTTTTCTATCATGTGTGTGGTTCTTCCCTTTACCTTACAATTTAGTTTTATCTTCCCAAAACCATTTGCTCCCATACTTTATGTTTTCTCCATAACTTTTATATCCCTATTATATTCTCTTAGAGAATTATTTCTTCCTGCGCCCATAGTACTCCATACAATATAAAGTGTATAGAAATTCAGCTCAGCAGACTGACCTTTTAAAATATTATTACACCTTCACCATGGGTTTTTGGAGTCAATACTTATACAAATGACATGACGAAAGGTGTAAACAATGAAAGAGCATCGTCACTGTCTCCTCTTATTTTCTGTATGTTTTTCAAATTATTTTCCTATTGAGCGAAAAATTTGTGAAACGAGGATGGTGGATGAGTAGTTTTAAATAAATAGAAAAATCTCTTTCCGCTCCTTTCCTGTCTCCCTCTTTCAAATTATCCTCCACATTATCTCTTCCGACTCGTCTGTCATTTTTGTAAAGGGAGAGAGACTTGAGTGTATGTTAATGGGCTTTTATGACTTTCGAGCGGCTGCGTATTTTTTCACAGAGGGTGACAATTTCGTCATAATTATGTATATATTTTAAATATTTATTATTAGAGGATTCTGAGTTTGTGAATGGATGTAACTTTTTCTTAATCCCGCATAGCTTAAATAAATGTAGTAGTGAATAGGACTGGATGGCTATGTGTACAAATAGCGAAACTATTATTGCCGTTATATACTTTTCCTTGGTTTAAATAATAAATAAATGTGTTGAAATTTTATCACCTGTGTGTCTATACTTGGAAAGGACAAGGATATTTGTATCTGTATTTATGTAAGACAAAATCCTCAAAATAATAATAATTATTCCCTTTGTGAAAGTTATTGTAATTTGGATTGGTGAGAATTGGACGGTTTTCCTTTACCGTATTATTTTTGAAGTGGCAAGATATTTTTCTCGTTTGGATTTAATTTCCAAGGGAAAATCAATAATGATGACAGTAGTGTGTTAGAAGGAGGTATGTAAATGTGTCTCCGTTTTTCTCACTGGCCTTTTACTCTGAAGGATAACAATGGCTATAAGAGTCTGGATCGGAGATTTTAATGGATGTGCGAAAACGTATAGGGACGGAAAGTGAGACCAAAGGATGGTTGTAGTATAAAAGCGCATATGAAAAAATTAGTATTTAAGACGGGACTAAAGTCCCTGTAGATTTTCTTTATAATAATCCCTTGTTGAAGAAAAAGTTGACTTGCTTTATGCTTTGTCGGTCTTCCCTCTTTCAATTGAGTCAAGTATCATGTCGTTTCAATTCCACCAAGTGTAAACAGAGTCGGGTGAACAAAAACACTGTGAGAAATCCTTTCCTCGTATCCATTCTTCCCATTGTACTAATATTCCATGGAGCAAAAAGCTTTTATGAGCACAGGCTCTACGGGCTCTCTATTTTTCTCTACAACACGCACCACCCCGTCCTCTTCATCATCTCTATAGTCTTATTGCTATATTCTTCTGGAGAATTAAGCTCTTTAATAGTTTCAAGTTTAATAGATTTTACAACATGCCAAGTAGATGAGAGCCAAGTAGCTCCAGACGAGAGAGAGAGAGAGAGAGAGAGAGAGAGGTCTGGAATTGAACGTGACAATAATTTTTGGATTCATAAGTATCGTGAGTCTATGAATTACATTGCTTATGGAGAAAGCAAAATTTCCCATTTTTTTTTCTTTTCTGCTCTCTAATATTGAGTTTAAACCATCAAAAATAGATGTTTAGAAAATTTCACAAGTCTCAAGGCTTGAGCGGGAGTTTTTGTCACGTTAGTAATTTTCCTCCAATAACCACAATATGTTGGGACGTATATTAGATGGGAAGAGGGTATGCTGTTTAGATTATACCGTGGATTACCTTTGCTCAAAGGCTGTATAATTATTATTGGTTTTAAGGCCATTGCCAGAAAATTTCCGCGAGTTCAAGAGTTAAAGTATACAATAGCTTGGTTAAAATTCAAGTCAAATCACGTGTTTTCATCCATGGAAATATGTATTTTGCTCTTATAGCCGCATCTCCGACATCTCATGAATATTTACTGTTCACTAATATGCCAACCACTTGAAGTAAATAATTTAGCGGATTTTGTGATGAGTCAAAGGGATGTGAAAGAACCTACTTTAAATTCTTTATGACATTGGTGGAGATATGAGAGTGGGAACACCTTCAAAACGACTATGCTGGCTTTTAGGGTAGGGAAAATATAAAGGTAGGAGCTAATTAAGTATTCATCTTTAAAATTATATCTCTCTCTGCTTTTCCAACCATAAGCTTTTACACAAGTGGTTATGTTACATTGAATATGTTTGAAGAGATTGTTAGTAGCACTACTGACAGTGCTGACTGAGGCAAAAGCTAGTTAAAATTGTTCATGTCCCAACTATTAGCACAGATTGTGAAAATTATTTTGACGGGGAGATATATGTACTACTATGCTTATGTCTACTCTCGGCTCGTAACTATATGCCGGAGCAAGAGAAGTGAAGAGCTTTAACAATCCTCTTCAAAGTGGTTATTATCTGTAAACTACGGAGATGTGGCTAAATATGCATTTTTATGTTTAGATGCTATTTCTACATGATAATTTGTGTTAACCACAATGTAGGGATTTGTGTTTGTGTGAAGGGGAAGATATTTAAGTGAAGAGAATTTCCTTGGGTTAAAATTAGAAATAATTATTTTAGCTTCTCAATTGAGAGTTTTTAAAATGTGCCGTGTGTGTGTGAGTAGACGAGACTTTAACTTTGTGCTAATTATACCCAATATTTTCTTTACCTTTTGCTTATTCATACTTGACTGATATTCTCAAGCCATTTAGGCAGGACCTAATCTTCACGATTTCCTGGTTCTGAATCACTTATGCATTAGCAAAATCCCTTTTAAGTATTCGTAGTATTTACATTTGCTTCCTTCAAATCTTTGTTTCGTTGTCCTTATTTGAGTTATGGAAATTTGTCACTTTTACCATGGGTAATTTCTCCGTCTTTATAGGGCTGGTTCATGTTTAGCATAAATATGTGTTTTCTCAAGGAAAAAACATGTGTCTCCGTTTTCACTTAATTTGTACAAATGCAGGCCAATTTGATGGCAACAAATGCTTATATACACACTATTCTAATAAAGCGCGAGCGTTTAGTGAATATTAAAAAGAATAATAATTCTACCAACGGAATGGGATACGTTAGAAATTGTCAACATTTCCTTTAATACTAATAAGTACTATGCCTTCATTTGGCAGGTGTCTTTTTAAAGGACTTTTGAGCTTTTGATAAATTGAAAAAGTTTACTTTAAAAATCGTACTCTCCCAATTCACGCAGTCATCTTCTGCACCTGAAACGCCCCTTTAAATTCCGAATAATGAGCTGTGAGTTTTAGCCCCAATAACTTGAATACTATTTTCATTGGAGTTGGAAAGGATCTACTAGTATTGTCTTCCTGGTTAGAAATGTTAATAGAAGATTGGAACTGGACTTAAGAATTAATAATAAATGACTTCCTCATTGCTGCCAATGGTTAATTGTAAGATTGTTTTGAAAAGGTCTGGGAAATATTCCTTAGACAGAGTACATATAAAAATATGAATAGGAATGATGTTATGAAGAGCCTAAAAGGAAAGAATGCTCGTAATATGAGAGGCAGAGTGACGGGCTGAGAAATGAGAGGCAAGAATATGATAGTATTGTTTGAAGAGAAATATCTATATGAATAATAATTATTATTATGAATAATGTGAGTATGAGACAAGCCGGGCCGACCACACAATGCTATAAGTATAGGCAAATATAGAATGGTTAGTTCAAATAGGATGCTCTCTCTGTCGGCAATTATCATTACGTGCTGATACGAGCGTCCATATTATACGTTCACATCTCCAAGCGGCCATAATCCATTGTTTGCTTCCCTCATAATAATAAATATATTCCTTTCATTCTCTCTTGTATTCGCCCTGTCATTGCCTCATAGAATTAAATCGCTATAGAATAATATGTTGTTGTTGTTGTTGTTGTGGTAGTAGTGGCAGTAGAAGCAGTAGTACCCTTCTCCCTGCCTGTATATATTCCAAGCCTATTGCATTTGAGCTGTCTATATTCATCCGGAGCTCATTGCTAGGAAGGCCTCATGGAGTCAAGGAAACCCTTTGAGGGTAAACAAAAAATCCTATGGGATTTTCCTATGGAATATAATTGTCTTGTGTGGATAATGGGGCCAAATAATGTGTGTGCATATAAATGTAATAATTCTAAAAAGGGAAATAGAAAAAAATTAATAGAAGCGTTTCTAAATATAAAAAAATAATGTTATTAGTATTTATGTAATTATTTTTCTTAGGTTAGATCCGTGAGTCTCTCATTGTGAGTGAATTGTCGTCTGTGTAAAATGAAGAGAGTGAGGAGAGAGATGGAAGCGGGCGCCGTAGTGGGCAAGGAAGTTGGAGAGAATGGAGAGAATGGTTGATAATTTGAAATGAATTACAGGATGATTATGTGTAACTAACAAATAAATAATTTCATGTAGAAAAATAAGGCGAGTATTTACGTACGGAGAAAAGGAGAAATGTACGTATGTGTAGTATAAAATTGAAGGAATTAAATTGGTTGTGGATATATTCTGGCTGGGCCTTCCAATTGCACCCCCAAACGACATTTTACACAATAATTTTGTAAGAAGTGGAAGGAAATGAATAATTGATTATTTATTATTTTTTTTACTTCATTGTTCCCATATGTTTGTTATTGTTCTAGGATTCTCTGCTTGGCTAAAAATTTAGGGGTTTGTTGAGTTGGAGCTCTGTGACTGGAGAGTTTCCTCACGGTCTCGCAGTGAGAGGAACATACATGAAATCAGCAGGGAGATGTGCGGTAGGCGAGTCGGCTTTTATCCTAATGAAGATAATCGTCCATTGTGATGTTGGAGACACATGAGAATTAATTTGAATGTAATTGAGACGTCGCAGAGAGTCAGCCGTTTTATTAATTTCCGTTTATTCAAATCATATTATCATCATTGAAGGTAAACTTTTTGTTCCAAAGGATGAGCTATATATATATATACAAAAATACTTGGCTCTGTCAGGCTAAATATTCTCATTTCCTGCTCGTAATTGCTCAACCCAACGCCGAACCTACCTCCACACATTTTCTTTTCCCATTATGTCTTTTTTTGGTCCACCACGCTATCTACGTAGGCCCAGAGTATTCGAGAGAAAATAGTACTACTTATGTGACATTTGTTATTAATACTAAATTTGTGGCCGTAGAATTATTATTGTCTTATTAGAGATTATCCATTGCAATGGTTTCAATTTTCAAGGGTTAGTGTTATTTTAATTTTTTTAGGTAACATATGTTTTAATGTTAAAGTACCTTACAATTTGAAACGCATGCATTTAATGGGGTAAGACAAGTTAATGTTGTGGCAAAATCCAAGGAAAGAGGATCTTCTAACTTCCCAGACGATATTTTGATGTTTTTTGTGAGGCTAATTATCCTCTTGTTCATGTATGGGTATGGCCACTATACTTACAATTAATATAGCCTTGCTCCAATGTAAACGAACCTTCTTGGGAGACTACTTTCCTTTACAATTACACTGTAATTTTTATTTTCTTACGTACTTCTCCTTGTTTTTATCTCGGAATATTTTATACTATTGTTTCTAAAGATGATCGACTTTGGAAATTAAATTTTTATTTTTATTAATTCCGGTAAGAATATTTAATTTTGCAATGAATCAGAGTGAAAACTGAAATCAGTTGATTACCCTGGTGAATCCGACGGTCTTAACTACCCCGGCGAACCCGACGGTCTTGACTACCCCGGTAAACCCGACGGTCTTAACCACCCTGGTAAACCCGACGGTCTTAACCACCCTGGTGAACCCGACGGTCTTAACCACCCCGGTGAACCCGACGGTCTTAACTACCCCGTTGAACCCGACGGTCTTGACTTCCCCAGTGAACCCGACGGTCTTGACTTCCCCAGTGAACCCGGCGGACCTGACCACCCTGGTGCCCCCGGTGGTCTCGACTGTATCCAATATTAATTTACTTAGTTCGATTAACATAGTACTGATTAATGAGGAATATTTTGGTTAGGTAAGGTTAGGTTAGATAACCTAAACTAACCTAACCTGACCTAATCTACCCCGCCGAGGATTTTTAGGTCCGCCGTGGATTTTTATATCCCCCTGGGCTTTTTCGATCGGCCATGGCCTTTTAGATCCGCCGTGGTTTTAAAGTCCGCCGTGGCTTTATATATCCGCCGGAGTTGATTTTTTGACCGGGGAAATTGCCAACACCGTGAAAAAAGTTATAAAAGCTTTTACAAGAAAACGTTTCAAAATTCCATTCTTGATTTTGAAATTTTTTAGTGTCGACAATGATTTTAGGTGCCATTGCTATTGCTTTTAACTTGGATATTTTAATGATATAAACATCTGACAGGGGAAGTATTAATAACATTTTCAATTTCATTTTAAAATTAGATTCTGTACACTTCCTCATGGCAATTTTTCTACAATTCCAAAAGCAATAATAATTATTCCCGTACATGAAAATTTTAGCACTATTAATGACAAACATTTTTGGTAGTTAATTGAAGTTACATATTCGGGAGGAGAAACACAAGAAGATACCTTAAGTCACAAATGACGTCATTAGTAATTATTTCCACCTGTTTTCCAAACAAAATTAAACTCATCCCATTTAACTTATGCTTTTACTCGAGTTTGAAGAACTTTGATACTAATTATTAATGATTTTTAGGGCATGTAATTAATTAAAGCTCTCACTCGCGTGCATCGGATCTGATGATACAAATACACATTAAAAATTGTCATAAAAATGTTTGATGATCAATTCATCGAGATGCTTGGACAATACAAAGAGACATTCCTTATTGTAATAATTATGGTAATAAGATTGGTTGAAATTGGATAAAATAAATAAAAATGGAGAGGAAGCACGAATGGAATCTGAATTGAAAAATTCCACCTAACGAACCACCTTAACTGCAAAATTGGTCCATACGCATGCGAAAGCAAATTAACTTAAGTATACAGACTAGGATTCAAACACGTGGTTTGGCTTGGAAACATGAAAGAACTTGGTATGCACGTGATGTTTAGTATCAGTTTGATGAAACAACTTCCTCCTAAACCCATGCCAATTCGTAATCATTTATTTGAACATGAAAATATGTCAAGAGCCAATGAATGATGAGCCGAGACTATTTTCCTACTTACCCTCTTTACCCTTTCCCTCGTTCCTATGTACGAATTGTGATTTACTGAGGATGCGGTGAATTCATTTTAATGTCACATGTTCTTACGTCCTACCTTTACAACGATTTCAATGCAGGGGGTTATGACTAAAGGCCCAAATGAAAGGCTCATGATTTTTCCTAATCTTTCCCCTTTCAACTCTTTCAATTGCACGTACTTAACCATATGTAGCTCCTATCTAAATGACCATCAGGAACATTATCCATGCACAAAAGCTTCTGAGAAATTCATGACCTTTAATTCCATTGTAGCATATGGCTACGATGTCTATAACTATGAAGGAAAATCATATTAGTCTCATTCTACCCTTCCGATTTATTTCCTCAATGGATCTTAATACTTTAAAGGCATGAGAGAAAACGTCCGCCTAAATTCACATGGCAATAAAATACACACTCACACACGGAAGGACAATTTTCCTATACGAAAAGTTTCCTCCATAATTCTTCCCTTCATAGTATTTCCCTGGAAACGTACTTATCCTACTGCATTTCCCAATTAAGAAATTTTCTCTTCTAATTTTTTCAGCTTGTTTTAGAAACGATAAAAACTCTTCTAGTAAATCCTAAAACCATGGAGTTTTAAGTCCTTGTTATTAAAATTCCTCTGCTTCCTCCACTTCCAATAATACAGAGGGAAGGGGACAAAAATTACAAAAACAAATGAGGAAAAAATGGAAATTGTATTGGAGTGGAATTTAAAGGTAATTTTCAAAATGTACAGGTCATCCCACATGCGTACTATAAACTATGTACTACGGAAAAGGGAATAAAAAAATGTGTTGGAAAAAAGTTATTGTGGAGGAGTAATAATAATTGCAGACATTTTGGAACCACACACAGGGCGGCCTATGACTAAAATTAGCACTTGTAAAAGCGTATAGGCTTGGGCGTGAATAATTAATGAAAATTGGAACTCAACAACTGCCAGAAGTATGATTATGGTCTAGGCTTTTGGTAAATGCCTACTTGTTATGCCTTCACTGCTATTACTCAAAGTCCCGCTCTAATGCTCACTCGCATCCACCATCATTTCCATCATCATCATCATCCCTAATATTTATTTGAGAAAAGCTACACACAAGGTAGTGCACACACACACATAATATACATGCATACATATGTACATCCGTTGAGAAAAGGGATTCTCCAAGGCTCTCATATACCTTTATGCATGGATGTATTGGAAAGCCCTTGCTATTTATCCATGTAAAACTGCTTTTAATAAATCCCAAAAGGCCACCTCCGTAGCAATGGTGTAAAAACAGTGGGTTCTCAGTACATGATTATACAGACGTGAGAAAAAGGAGCCTTTGAATAATATGAAATGAGTCGGATGAAGAGAGAGAGACACAGACGAGAGGGAAATCGATATTGATGACTTTATTTTTCAGCCGGCGTTTGTTCTTCATTTCACATTGCATTCGAAGAATAACCAACACTTAATAACTTTGTTTTGTTCCTCTCCTTCTCTCTCTCTCTCTCTCTCTCTCTCGTGTCTTTGCAAACAAAGGTGGTTCATCATCATAATAATTCTTTTCTCTTACCATTCCTCTCCTCTATACATACACAACTCACATTAAATAAAGACCACCTGGTTTAGGCTTCTTTACCCTTTATGTCTCTCCATCAGAGTATCATTCACTCAAGTACACCCAGACCCTTCCTTACTATTCTATGCTCCCTCTTATTAAAAACTAGTCACCATGTTATTCTGTGCCTTTATTATTGATACCTAAAATAATTGGGAGTACAAGGACTACTACTACATACTTAAAAGCCAGGGAAATTCCTTCCTCTCATACACCTCTAATTACCAGAACATTGTGAATTCCTAATTTACTTTAAATAAATCACTCCTTAATAGCTCACCCACATCCACACGCACTTTTCCTTCCCCGAGACAACACCACACACTCCACTTGCAAAACACATGCAATTATAAAAGCCTTGTTCAAACTTGAGATAATAATATCATAGACTTTTTAATTACTCCCTCCATAATAGTAATTTCACCAACACATCTCAATGTCCTCTAATATCTCATTGAAATGAGGTCTCCCCACCTAAATTCATAGAGATGGGAAATTCTTCTCGCACTATAAAGCTCCAACAACATGAATCTTTAATTATTCAAAAGAGCTACTACGGGTTTCAATTTGAAGGGAGAAAAGAGCAAAACATGGGACTTTACGTATGGGGACAAGAACATGATTTTCAGGGTAAGAGAATTTCCAATGAATAGTAATAGCCCTTTCATCAAACAAATTACGGCTGAATACTCACATATATTTACATGAATGTTAATGTCAATTTATACTACATGTACGTACACTGTAATTACGTATATATGTATATAAATGAGAATTAAAGGGGTAGTAAAATATATGTGAAATTTTTTGACTCGTCCCAGGATCTGGCCTTTGGTTACAAAAGCAGCTGCGTATATGTAATATGTCCCAAAATGAAGGTAGCCTATGGTAGGTGAACAAAAGCAATTATTACTTAAACGTGGATTTGCAACCACCTTGATAATAAATGATGGTTTGTGATTGGTCGAACTGGAAGAAGTGAGCGAGAGAGAGAGAGAGAGAAAGAAAATAATTGAAATACCAAGCTTGGGAATTAGGATTAGGCTACTAACCCTCCATCAAAGCCATTACTAGTAATTCTCGGATATTTCACGTCTCTTTCCTATATAGTATGGATTTTCAGAGAAAACTATAGTGTGGGCAAAAAAAATAATAATAGTAATAGAGCTCATGAAGTCGATAAACCAATGCGTGGTAGTGTACATGAGTATGGTGCAATCATATGGCCATAGCCCTATCTCTTATTCTGCTCTGCTAATCTCTTTGGAATCCATTAAATTTTTTCCCCGCCATACCATTTTCCCGCAAACCGATGAACATTGAGGGTAAGTGACTAAAAGATAAGTATAATGCTCGAGTCAAAATAAAAAAAACCCCTAAAAATCCTTTCTTTTATAATTTTTTTTTTGATATATCAACTACAATATAAGGACAAATTCATATATCATCGCTCTTGTAGTAATAATAATTCCTCTAATATATTCTACATGCAAACTTTTTCCTATACCAAATAACAAAATATGCTGGAAGATACATAGTGGAGATTCTGCAAGAGATTATTATCATCTCAAGAGGAGCTACTTTTCCAAAGGGGTGCACATATACAGAGCGTCTCTATATCTGTAATTAAGAGCAATATTGCAAGTGAGTGAGTGAGTGAGTGAGTGAATATACTCTGAGGCGGAGAAACGTGATGGAATTTTTGCATGTAAAGTACTATGAACAACGTCCGCTCTTTTTCACAAAATTTGTCTTACCTTTATACGTAGATGTAGTAGGACATTACATGTAAAAATCCATTTGATAACTTTTAATGGATAGAAATCCCATTTGATCTAAAATTATACTTGTAATCAAGAGCCCTCAATATTTTCATACTCTCTCTCTTCATATATGAGCCCAGCCTTTTCCTTAAAAAATCCCACAAATCATCTCTCTCGTTATCAATTTTTCTCAATTAACTCAACGAATATTTCATCATAGATGTAAATCATAGTAAAAATGAAATACATAATATTTCATGCAGGAAGATTTTTTCACCCAAAAACACTACTACAAAGCTATACAAAAGTATAATAAGAAGAAAAAAAAAGTAATAAAAGCAAATTTCATGTCACGCTACGTTATTTCACTTACGGATGGGGATGTCCCAAAGATCTTCCGATAGAGATTACGTGAATATCTGTAATATTGAGAGAGTACATGACCAGATAACCAAAACACGTTCCTTGGCTGTGGATAAGTATGTACTCTTTTTAGAAAAGCTATCCATGGAGGCAAATGCTTTGGTTCTTATGGTAGCTCCGAATAATAAGCCTTTTTCCTACCACAAATTACATATAAAGCATTTGCATAAATGTCCTTCCTTGTTTTTAGCCTATCGTTATACACGGGAGTTGTTTTTTTATTTTCAAGGTATACAAGTGGTGATAAAATGAAGGAAGTTTTATTATGGTTCCATTCAAGCATTACAAAATCCATTGGGTCCCTTTTCCGTCTAGGCAGAGAGAGAGAGAGAGAACTGACTGAGTTGAGTGAGTATGTACAAGTGAAAAAAAGAGGACAGCCACCACACACACACACACAACTTGAACCAATAATAGACGTGCCGTGCCTATATTCAATTTTCTCCAAAGGATTTCCTCTACCCGCCCTCGAAAACTTAATTAAAAACAGGTAGTGATATAGATTCCTGCTACATGTAGTCTCTATAATAACATCTCCTATGTAATGTAATTATGTACATATGAAATGTTCTGCCGGCCAATCCCTCCCAAACCTTCCCAAAAGTCATTCTCATGAGAAGCGAAATAGTATTTTGACACATTGGTCCTATTCCTCTGCACTTATTAGAACAGTCTTCAAAATACACCCGTTTCCATTCATATTTTCAAAATTTACTCTGGTAAAACAATAGGGAAAATATTGTGCCACTTCTTCTGAGCT
Source organism: Spatulosminthurus flaviceps (assembly GCA_034693705.1). Lineage (NCBI taxonomy): Eukaryota > Metazoa > Arthropoda > Collembola > Symphypleona > Sminthuridae > Spatulosminthurus > Spatulosminthurus flaviceps. Next base: position 11,274 of record JAQFXU010001415.1, on the reverse strand, counting down.
TTTTGTCTAGAAAAATCAGATCTTTGATGGATTTTATTCCATCCATTTTTTTGTCAGCAAAGACTAAAGACGCTTTATATGATTTGGGTGAATACACAATAAAAATTATTCTGATTGAATAAAAACCACATGTTTTTGTATTCTGGTTTTTAGCGAGAAAATAATCGTATCCTGGGTCTTACTACGATGAAACGAATGAAGTAAAATATAAACACTACGGGGGATAATCCAAGGGCGTGAATTATATAGCTCGGGTGAAAGACATGGTACGCTGAGCCAAGTAAAAATGATACTTTTACAGCAACTCGTATAATATAGTATAATAAATCATAAATAATTTATCATGATGATACAAAGATATATTGATCTCCTTGCAATTCTTGTTAATAATAAATTGGAGGGACTGCGTATATTTTCAAAATCCGGTTCTTATTTATCAAGTCTAAAAAATTCCTGCTTAGAGCCAATTTATGAAGAGCTTATTAAGGAGAAAGAAAGTCTGGGATGGAGTAATTATATGTATTTTTTATTTGCTCGGAATGGTTGGTACATGTACATAAGGTATAGGAGAAGATAATTTCATAGGAATATGAGCTCCATGTATGCGAAATACGCTTTTAGCACGAACTAATCAAAATCCTTTCTAATGAGCTCATTGATCTTTAAAAACTAACATGGGGCCAGGACAATAATAGGACGTACTAAAAGGAGGAAAATACTGACAGATGTGTTATTGTACACTCTTATATCTTGTACACATACACACACACACACGAAAGAAACAGAAACTTGAAAAAGTAATTAGCAGTCAAATCACACTGTGGTTCTGCTCATAGTAGAAGATAATATAGTCAAGGAGAAAAAAAATCTCACCACTACTAATAATATCGTTTCAAGAATATAAAATGAAGAAAAACAAGTTGATTGTCAGTTGTTGGACTCCATCTCGACGGATTAATATTGGGGGGTTAGCACTTACATGTGATTATCATTCATCCCAACTTTTTATATAGGGCTATCATGTCCTTAATGATATAGCAATAGGGATACAATCATCATGGTATTATGTACATAAATATTTTTACACATTAAGTTCCCCATATGTGCAGGACGTAAATAATGTTAGCTCTGTGTATTTATGTAGAGGAGGGAGGATATACGATGGAGGGTAATAAGAGGAAAGCTTATGAAGGTGTGTGGTTTTGTCAGGTTATGTTGTCCACGTGTGTGGGTAACTTGCTTAAATCAATTACGATCATATAAGTTGAGTGTCTAGCACTATTTAAATAATTACATGTCTCTCCATCTCTCTCTCTCTCTATCCTTTGAAAAAGATTAGATAGTTCGTCTCTCTATCTCACTCCTTTGTTACCAATGGTTGGTAATAAACCTCACTTTTCTGATTTCGTGGATAAACATTTATGTGAATAGGAATTATTATTGCGGCTATAAGTAAGAAGGGGAAAAAACTACAATAATAATTGCATCTAAATATCTCTCTGTACTCTTTCTCTCTCTCTCTCTCTCTCTCTCTCTCTCAACGTGCTAAAGATTTTCCCTTTTGAATGTCCACAGAAAAATACACCCTCAAGCTCTACAGTCTCATACATCTCTATCTCGATGTATGTTCTCAATCCATAGGCTTTACTCTTGTTGATAATTGAAAGAATACGTTCATTAGCGTTGTTTTTATGAAGGCCCATCTCCACTGACCGCACATTTGTAATAAGACAGTTAATTGGATTTTATGTGTTGGGTCCATGCAATTACTATAAATTGTGAGTGAGACAAGTCTAGAATAATGGTAATAGTTTAAAAGTGCGAAAATATTTTCATCCAAGAAAAAGTCATGTACTTTACAGTTATTACTACTCTGCTCTCTCTCTCTCTCTCTCTCTGCATATTATATAGGAGATCCTCATTATAATTATACAAAAACACAATACGTAGAAAAACCATTGTATTTTCTCTCTCTCTCTCTCTCTCTCCCAAAATATGTGCAGACCCTTTCATTTATCTAAGGAAGAGGAAGACTTGGGGTGAAATTTGTGTGCTCTATGCTGCGTTAAGTCTGAGATTAAGTATACTTGAGACAGATAGACGAGAGCCAAGTTGGTTTGTTGAGTAGGAGACACATGTGATATCATAATGATAATGAGACCCAAATCTCTGAGGCAATTAGCCTATGTATCAAGTCCATAGGCTCTTCTTATCCTTTGATGAGACCGGAAGAGCTGGGGCTTTGGCACTCACATGGAACAACTCCATAAATAATTATAATACTTTGTACGTACGTAGAGATATATACGGCCATTAAATCCTCCGTCTCTCTCTCTCACCACAAAATTATGTCTTTAGACAGAGAAGACATTTGAGTCACTCTTCTTATAAAGTCTAAAGAGCCAGTCAGTCATCTTGAGAATGTAAATTAGATTTGAGCAATACTTCAAATGAAGATATCCACGGAATAAATTAGACTATATAAAAGTATCTCCACGTATGTAATTTGACTTAACCCACGTATGCAGTACATCATCCTTAGCATTCCTATGTGTTTCTCCATACAAAAATATGAATTCAAAATACAGAGATTTCCTTCATGGTATTTTTGGTATTTATAGCAAAAGCTTAAGTTAAGCCCACGAAATACGTTACATTACACATTTGAAAAACATTAGATGTATTAATCACACATATCAAGTCTATGGAAGGGTTTACGTCGCATAAGTAGAAGATACTTAAAGAAATACTAATACAAAAGTAAAGCTGTTTCCCCTTTAGTATAGTTTTGCCCGTCTCTCTCTCATTCTCTCTGGAAAATAGCATATAATAATAATAGGACTCCTTGTGCTTGTTGTGACTTGGAGTGCTTGTGTGTGTGTGTGATATGATCCTGCCAAAGCATCTTTTTAGTATGGTAAAAGTAGAGATACAAAGAGGCAGAGTAGTACATGACTTATGAGCTTTTTATACAAGTTGAAGGCTTAGGTGTTGAGGAAAAGATAATAAAACTTACGTCTGTTTTTTCTCTCTCCCTTTATCAAAAGTTACTGTAGCATTTTGTTCCGTTGAGAATAGATGAAGTGGGATGATACGTGTGTGTGTGTGTGTGTGTGTGTAGAGTGCTTAGATGAAATAATAGGAAGCGAGCGGCGATTGTTGTGTGAAGATAACTAGCGTAAGCATCATCAAGCATCAACATGCTTTTTAATCCTTTTGAAAATGAAGTCATTTTCGCCACCCACAAGAAAATTTGAGCTGGCCGCAAGGCAAACCACACAAATTTTAAAACATTTACCCTCCAGCAACCCATTGTTCTTTCCTACGAGATTTTTTCTTCTCATTCCTCCTCATACTCTTCCTTCTTTCTCTCTCTCTCTCACTCCTTAATCTCCGGGCTTTTATAAACTGAAATGTGTATAAGTGAGTGTTCCATAGGAAGAATTTCCATATCTTATTCAGATCCATTACTAGGAGAGAGAGAGAGAGTGTGTAGCTCATAAGCAATGAATTTACATGGTCTGTCTTGTGTGTCGCTTAGCTAAACTTATTATTATCTCGGGTAATTGTACACTTGTAGCTCTTGCTGCTGTTCTTAAAGGTGGCATTTCTCCCACTCCCAACAGACAACAATGGGGTAATAACGTAATAGCATATCCAGCCTCTTCCTCCAGAGTCTCCATGCTTTCTCAAGGATATCTCTTATTTCTATAAGCCTCCATTTTTTTAAAACCTCTTTCCCTTAAAATGTACAACTCTCTGGATATATCAGAACTTACCATCATAATTACTGAGTGGCAGATGTCTTTATTTTTATTTACAATAAATTCCACTGTTTTTTTCTTTTCCCTATATATATGTAATAGAATAATAATTATTATTATAGTGCAAGAATTTAATCAAAATGATCTCTCTCATGATGAAAAAAGCTTGCTCAATAATTTTCTCCCTCAAGAAATTTTAAGAGTTTATGGATTTTTTTCATACCACATGGGTACTATGAAAGACATCTTTTTTTAATAGCAGCTTGAAAGTATAGTGTCTTTAATCTTGTTGGAAATTGAAAAATAAAAATTCTTGGGAAATTTTTCTCTTTTGAAAAAAGATTATAGAATAATAATTGTTTTTTTATAGAAAAGGGCGACGGTTTAGTGTTTAAATTTGAGAGCACTTAACAGATGTTGCGGATTGTCTCGTTGTTGTATCAACAAGACTATCAAGAAGAATGAAAGAGGTAGTGGATGGAAATATGTAGGGAGTAATTTTTCAATATTAATGTGTATGACGTGTGATTAGCAATCATGCTTGGAGCACCATCATTATCATAAATCCAACTTACGATCACTTGTAAACTTTCACAATTTACTCTCCTTCTCCCTCTCTTGCAGGAGTTCTATATAGGAAAGCCAACGTTATGCAACTTTTTTTTGAGCAATAGTCTCTCTCTCTCTCTCTCCCTAATATTTTAGACTTAAAACTAATTATTATTAGTCTATATAGACATTATTATTATCATATACTTCTCCCTTAGCTAGAAATTTCCTCATGTTATATTTTTACATGTATTATATGCCTCAACTTATTATGTAATTATAGCCTTAAACTAAAAGGGAATTATTATTATGAAAATTGAGCGAGATTAGTTGGAGGACCATAAAACAAGGATTCATCAAGCTGTTGTGGCTGTTATATTTGTAGGTAGGGAAATTTTTTGGAATGTTATAGCTCTGGGCCTCTGCTACATGAGAATATAAATGCTAAATAAGAAGTCATATGAATGGCTACAGACGAGATAAGAAGAGTTACTTATGGAATATGTAAGATTCGCTTGACATTCCTCCATAAATCCTTAACTACACGCTATAACTCGATGATTGATCATGATTGGAGTTTTTTGGGAATGAGACTTTCAAATTAGACAGGGAGAAGGGTAGAGCAAGGGATTTGTGAGAGGAGATGAAGAATCTTTTCCTTACCACCAGGATGCGAGCAGTGCTGCGTTGTGTACTACAGAAAAAAGGTACGAAAAATCGTATGGAAAAAAATCACTATGAAAAAGTCCCTGATTTTCAAATAATGCATATTTGATAATACAGATAATACATGATATTTAAATGGGACCCTAATTTTATTATTATTTGTATTAATGAAGAATTATTGTTGCCATAGAGTTTATCATTGTATTTAAATTATACAAGGCTTTCCTATGACCTAACCATTTACTGTAAGGGAAAAGGTGTAATAATTCATAGGTGCAGTTATTACAGACACATGTAATATTATTGAGAACTCTTGCTGTATTTGATGGTAATAGGATTTTTGGAGAGGAGATGAGCAAAAAAGTTCTTTTGGTTTTTGGCTCCACGATTTCCATGGGCTTACCACTATTTTCTCAACACTTGTGTGCCTACTGCCACTGACACTGCTGCTGCTACTGCCACCTCAAGTATATAGTTTTTAAGTTGGCGTAAATTGAGCAAATTCAGATTGAAACCTCATGCAGGGAGTCAACTTTGTGGTTATGAGCCGTTCCTGTCCACATTCCCGTGTGTGCTGTGAGAATATACATACACACGTTTATACGTTTATTTTCCCTCACAAGAAGAAGAAGAAGAAGAAGCTTAGAATTTTTCTTATAGATATACTTTTGAGAATATTACCAGGGCGTATGCTTGCTTTTAGATGTGAGTGGAGTAAAAAAGAAAAATTTAGAATGATTTTTCCATACATAATGGCCACTTTGTAGTAAAAGTGCTGATTGTAGTAATCTTCTGTTCAGAAGTGGGAAAAAGGATAGTTTTTGACTGTCATTTTGCACATGAGGGTGAGTAGAAAAAATGTGTTGGAATCTTATCATTTTGTTCCCCCTCAAGTGGCACAAGTGTGACTCGGTACAGATGCAAATGCATAAATGGACAATAAAAAAATAAACATAAGTTGATATGGTTTTTTTTCTGACCATGAAATATCTTCACCTGCAATGTTTTTCTCAGGTAATCCTCCCAAGAAGAAGAAGAGGAGCAAGTTGTTACTTATATTTTGTAGGATAGTATGTAAAAAACGGAGGAAGCAAATTACCTCCGACGGAGGTTACGGAGCTCGGTAGACTTTGTTGTGGTTTCTTTCCAAACAATCAAATTCTCTTACCTTTCCTCTGTCAACCAAAGTGAAAAAAATGATTGCATCCACATGTTTGTCATAATTAAGTGGTTATGTTCATGGCAGCTACAAAAGCACATGTACTACATGAAGACCGAGAAATGTCATCACTTCGTATCTCTCAGAACGCTCCTTGAGAAAAATATTCAACGTTTTTTTTAGAAAAACACTATTATTTTTTTTTAACATTTCAATCCTCCATATAAATATTGATGCTATCATTAGAGGAATTTAGAGGAGCTTGGATTTTTCAACATAAATTAGCATGGAGCCGCCGCTCCAACAAATCGTAAAATCCGAAAGGCTCTATAAATTTTTCTTTTTCCCATAAGGTTCGGAAAGCGTTTAGCGCCTTTTCGAATTTACGCGACGAAATGCACCTTGTGTCTGAATTATATTGGACGCTCTTCCATAGAATTTTGCTAACTTTGAGCATCTTTAGATTTTCCCTGGATCCTCTGATGAATACATTACAAAAAGGGTTGGTAACTTTTCATGTGGAATTTTCCACACCTAGTTTTACATAATAAGATTCCCGAGTCAAACACAATGATTTGGGTAGTAGTAAAAATCATTGCATTGTTTGCATCTGGTCGTAAATGTCTCCGTGAGCTCAAGCCTCCCTTATATGTACGCAGAGAAAATTGGTGGTGGTTTCTGCTGGTGCTGGTGGCAGAAAAGAAATGCGGCAATCACGAAAGGTTTTTCCATTTAAAAATATTACATCAAAATACATACCGACATAAACGGTCCTAAAAAATATTATTCCTTCACATATACATATATTCCCCGCCCCTAAAACACCAGCAAATTTTCGGACCTATGTGATCTTAAATTACATAGTAAAAGTTTCTATTGTATTTTTTTTCTACTATTGTAGTTACACGTTATTGTGTAATATCTTCATTTCCTTTGCCATATGTTCCAAATATGGGTGTAGCTCAAATCTATTTCTACAGTCATATACGTTTTGCCTCACATTTTGTGTTTCTATATATGTTTTGGTACATGATTGAAATTTTGGTACGGACGTTGATATTGAAGAATATAGAGGACAGAAAATTCTAGTGGAGAGCATTATTAAAGCTTTCAAGCATATATGACGTAATACTCTGCTACTCTAATAGAATAGACGGAGGTGGAATTTTTCTGAAATCTTATGCGACTACTGCAACTATACCCCAGGGCAAAGGACTATATCTTTATGGAGCCCAGTAATAATCATATTGAAGAGTGCCTTGTGGGTAACTTGAAAACTTGAAAAGCCCAATACAATTTTGTCTAGAAGAGAAAAGAGTTGGAGTTTAGCATATGACTGGATCTTTTCAACATGTGGTTTATTATTTTTTATACGCTTACTATTAGTATGTATAACAATGTATATATTATAAATATATAGTACTATTTAATAGTAGTCACTCTCAGATTTCCAGATTGCATGTTAAAAATGTACACGTCCTAAAGTAATGGTATGGTATAGGTATTGTGGGAGGAAATGTGTCTAAATATTAGAATATAAAATTAGTATAGAAGGATTTGTTGTAGTACAGTTTTTGGATGTAAAAGAAATGTGTTTATGTTTTGTGGTATCCGTTAGTGGAAATCAATGTATGTAATACATAGTATGTAAGGTGCTACGTTAATAAAGATGTAGATAGGTTATTAATATGAGAAAAAAGTTGTATATAGATATTATAAGGTAAGGTGTGAAAATCCTTGAGTGGCTGACTTGACGGTTTTCCTTGAGACTAATTTTTCTGATTCTTTTCACAAAAATAGTTACGCAGGTTTCGCAGCAGGAGGGCTGGAAAAAGTTTCGGAGTTAAGATGTCATTATTTTTTGAGGGCTCTGCATGCCAAATCAAAGCGTAACCAAGGGGAGAAGAGAGAAGTTTATTTCAATTGAAATCACTTCTCACCTCTCTCACTCTCTCTCTCTCTCTCTCTCTCTCTCCTTTACAAGTAAGAAAACAGAAAAAATAGACGACTCCATTCATTCTTTTCGGGTCCAAATTACTACAAAACTCCGCTCACTCACACTTTTTCCCAACAAATCTCCTTGTCTTCCACTTAACACAAAAATCCAATCCTATCACACAACACAAGCCATATGTTCTGTAGTTCGGTAGATAATCCATAGGAATAACATTTTGAATCACATACATAAGTCTAGTCCCAAACTAATAACTGTTTTCCCTCTAAAATTACTGTCAATAGTAACAAACTCGTATATTATTTTACAAAGGATTTTATTATTAATCTCAAGCGGGATTTCTAATACAACCTTAATGCGTCCTTATTGTGATTACCCAATATGCAATCCTTTTACCTGTCCCAATCACACAATAACTTTATTCTGACAGCTTGGCTGGAAATCCTTACATTTTAAGCATAAAAGGTTTAAATGTGGACTTGAATTTAATATAATTTGAGCGTGAAAGGGAGGTCTGAAGAGTCTGAAAATTATTACATTGCTCGGAATATTTCCACTTCCTTACCCATATAGCTATGCTTTTATACATGTAGTTAAATTGATAAATGTTGAAACTTAAATGGGACTCATTTTTCATTTTATTAAATTCCATCCTTCCAAGTGCCAAATGATTTGAACTGATTGATTTAATGACTTCAAACGAGAGACTTCCCTTCCTCTAACAAGATTTCCATTCCCTCTTAATGTCTCTCACTCAGTCAGTCAGCTATACCTGAACCAGTAAATGCATTAAGGTTGATTCAAACTTATATGAGATTATAATGACTTGGAAATATGTAACTATAGAAAAAAAATCCAGCCCACTTTTTCAAAGTTGGAACAAATGCTCCCTTATTACTCACATTTTAATTAAATGTTCCACACTCTATAGTTATCCTTTTTTAAAGGAAACATGGACAGGCTTTCCTGTATAGAGCGGATCATTATGGAAGATTATGTGCCTAGGAGTAGGAACTGGGGTAACTTCATCCGACGGTTCCACTATTGTTTCTACCCTTCAAAAAGAGAGATTTGAGGGAAGGGAATTAATAGTGATGAAGATGCGAAGCCTAGTCGGACTTTTGACTTCTGATACATAGCGTGTAGTATTGTATATGGCTCCGGAGTAGCTATTATTATAAAGGATGAAGATCTTTTTTAATAAAGTTGGAATGGGAAACAGTGGCAGTAGTGGCATTGATGACTTGAGGGGATAAATAGGACGATACGTTTTCAAGATAATTCGGTGTAACGGTGAGAGAAAAAATAATATTGTTCAAGTGTAAAGTGCCAAAGGTGATGGATATAATTATTGTAGCTCCAGTCCTATTGTCAGATAGTCGTTAGTTATCTGATTGTGAGTGTGTGTGTGTTTGAAGGGAAGCATTTCACACCTGACTCATCCTCAATCAAAGATAGATTCTTTCCGTGAGTTTTCTCACATGAAGGAAGGAAAATCTATAGTCACATAGAGTCGTGCATCAACCTTGGATTTAGTGATCATCGGATTTTTTTTCTTACTTGTTGCTACTTAATTATTATGTAATAGTGAATGTATACCTTTAAAGAAGATAAATACCTGGTTCTCTAATTACAGAGAGAGAGAGAGAGAGAGATCTGAACACTATAATATGAAAAGCTTTTGGAAAAAATTGTTTAGGGAAGAGAGCTCGGTGATAAAGTTGTTCCAGGAACATTTGATCAAGTCCAACTTTTGATGAACATGTTATTTTAGAAGCAATGGAGAATTAAACGAGTAGTTCATTAGCCCTGCTACAGCCAACTTATTCTTTCTTGTTCATACATGGACAGAGAAATCCCATTAAAATCTGCGGATGAAAATGTTACAAGTTAAATATATGATCCTGTTGAGGATAGAAATTCAATGAGATTGAATATAATACAGCGGAGTAGAAAAAATACGGCAGGTTTCATAATATTCATGGACTCCCTGTCTACCACGGTGACAGGAAGGTAGGAATAATGTTCCATCCCTCCACGTCTCAATATGAATCCACAGTAAAAATGTGTGCATATTCTACTTTTAAATAATGTAAAACTCTAAAAGTACGTAAGAGAGAAAAATTGTAAAGTGTTGATTGCGCGGAAAAATTTATACATATGAAATAATTCAATTGATTAAATTCCTACGTTCGGCGCTGTGTATGAGCTTGAAGGAAAAATCATTTATAATGCGTTGAATAAGAAAAAAATCAACAATAAATCATTGGAAAATGTAATTGAAATGAATGTCTCCCAGTTTGTGCAATGCATGCCAACTGATCTCATTAGTAATTTAAACTACGCTTGTTGGAAACAGCGTGAAAATTCATTTATCCCATGTGTGGCCATTCCTTTATGAATTCCAAAGGATTCTCCTTTGCTCACAAACCGTGGTGTGTGTGTGAGAGTTAGTGGATTTTTATGGGAAGATTTTATAAGGAATACTATAGGACAGATCCTGTACATATAATGTGGGTACTATACACTTGGTACATTTACCTCATCAAAACTCATGGACAGAACTTGACAGCTTTATAATTTGTAGTAATTATTAAGTTAACTTGTAGGAACGTCAAAAGATGTTGGGCTTCTTGAGGACATGGACTCAAAACAATGACTCGCACTGTACAAAATATCAAGTGTATGTATACACTATATAATTTATGTGCTCATTTATATAAGATGGGAATCACTCATTGGCTACAAGCTTTGTACATAATAAAGTTGAGCTCCACATAAAAATGCATGTCTTTTAGTCATTTTGATGGAGTCGTTTCCGAGTGCCATTTATAAGTTGGGATAAAATATGAGCCTCTTTTCCATGCACTGCCCTGAGTAATAAAAATGCTACTTTAGTCAAAATGAGAATACATATTTTTATGCATATACGCTTGGAGCGTACAGGCCATCCCTTTTAATGGTTCTATGGGATCCAGTTTATTTCTAATTAGTGGATGTGACGGGAATTTCAACGTGCTTTTTTCTTGTGGTCAAGCCTCGCAATTCTCTACTACTAAAAACTTTGCACGTCTCATAATTAATAGTGTAACGTTACTTGCCCTGATTGTTGTTATGTGTCTGTAAATATAATTTAAGAAAGCTGGATAATTTGCAAGTTCACTTCATCTGTTCATTAAGGA